>JAOWBW010000165.1:540970-664834 GCA_026119855.1 Campanula takesimana
ACATCGCACATTTTATTAAAGAAGTTTCACATATTTACAAAAATGCCACCGCGTTTTTTTTTTTTAAAACACGTTTTTCCTGGGAGTTAGGAAAAACGCGTTTTTCTCAAGATTTTGTGATTTGGGATGAAGTAGTAATTAATTTTGTTCTCAAGTATCACTCTGTCTCAAAATAAATGTCGTTTTGGAGCGTTTTACGCATTTTAAGAAAGTTTATTAATGGATGTGAAGAAGTCCTCAAATACCCTTAAAGTAATTCAACTACTTAGGTAATTAAATAGTTAGGTAAGAGATAATTCACTATCATTATTAAGAGTATAATTGGTATAGAGCAATAAAAAAAGCTTTGAGAATAGTGAAAACGACAAGTATTTTGAAACAAAATTTAACTCCCCAAACGACATCTATTTCTATTTTAAGGCAGAGGGAGTACTAACAAAATTTGATGACGTATTTGCCGTCAAATTAGCCATGTGCCTGAGGAGCGATTGTGCATCGAATGATGCCTATAGGACAGTCTTCAAATATAACTAACTCACACACAACCATTTTTATGTTATCTTGGGGAGGATACACCTAATATCCCTCTTGTTGACAATTAGCATGTGCATAAGTTATGGTCCTATGGACCAACACAATATACCAAATGATAAATAATACTACCCATCTCTCTAAATAATTGTCCAAATTTTATTTTAAGGGACACAATTTTTATATAATTTGATGACAAAATTCATGTATAAATTATAATCTTGTAACCCTCTTTACAAACATTTAGTTTTTGTAAGTATAAAGAGACTCGTGAAAAAATCTCGAAAAAAATATTTTAGAGACAAAGTTATGATCAAAATTGACACTCATCTATGGACAATTTTTTTCTAAAAATGAACACTCATTTAGGGAAAGAGGGGGTAGTATGAATTAAATAAATTATCTTGTTTTTTCTTCCTTAATATTCGTTCTTGCATTTGAAAATTAATATTTGAGAAATGGGGAAATGACAATTTAGGGTCCAAAGTTTGGGGGGGGGGGGGGGTTGTGCCAATAGGGGTCTGATGTATCAATTTTGTCAATTTAGGGTCCAAAGTTAACAACGTTAGTCAATTAATGGTTTTTGGACTAAGTTGCAAAGAAAATCCAGTTAAGTAACAGAAAAACTTAACTGGAGTTAGTTTTGGATGTTCGCCTGGGCTGTCATTTCACACACCCCTTATACAATTGACCCTAAATTTCTTTCACTTTTATTATTATATTTTCGAATAATTTTAATTAATTAAAAAAATAATAATAAATAAAATAATAAGCAAAAAAAATAATTAAAGTGGTTTTTTTTTTTGAAACCGCAAATAATGAAGTTATAAACAAGGAAAATTAATAATAAAAATTAAAAATAATTTTATGAATAAAATAAAATAATTGGAATACTAATATTAATAATGAAACAATACTAACACCACCACAGAAATTTTTTTGTCCAAATCCCCACTTTCTTCTTTCTAAAAAAATAAAGTGGGGGTTTTTTTTTTTTTGGAATATAATTTTTTTACACTTTTTCCTTTTAAAAATTATACTTTTTATTTTATAGTGGTTCTAATGAAATAAATATTTTACTGTATTCTTGAAAAATATTTTCGGTAAATGACGTCTTAATTATTAGTTAATTTAATATAAAAAAGTACTAAAATTTAATATTTCATTTTTTTTTATTAATTTTCTTCATCTGAAATGACAATATGCTCATGCAAATAATCAAAACAAACTCCAGTTAAGTCCATGTCAAAACACGTGTGACTTAACTGGATTCCGTTAACAGAATCGTTAAAAAACCCTAACCTGCCAACTTTTCCAACTTTGGACCGAAATTGACAAAATTGATACATCAAACCAAAACTCATTGGCACACCCCAAACTTTTGGACCCTAAATTGTCATTTTCCCTTGAGAAATTCAACATTTTTTCAATTTTAATACTAACAAAACAACAACAACAACAACAAAGCCTTAGTCCCAAAATAATTTGGGGTCGGCTAACATGAATCCTCATATGTCATCGTGATAAAAGGAAGAGAGAGAGAGCAGAAGAGAGAGAGAGAGAGAGAGAGAAGAAAGAGAGAGCGAGAGAAAGAGAGGAAAAAGATGAGAAATAATGAAATAAATAAATAAATAATAATAATAAAAGTACGATCAACCCCCATCATTCACATGAATCTTCGCCCTCCACTCCGGGCCTCTTCAACGCCACATCTTCATCCACTCCGAGTAAACTCATATCTTTTCAATCACCTTAATCCAAGTTTGCTTAGGTCTTCCCCTACCCCTCGCCATTTTTATCGCTTCTACACTCTTCAGGCCTCCTAATCGGGCATCACTCACTCGGTCTCCGTCTCACATGACCAACCACCTTAGACGATGCTCCCCTTATTTTATCCTCATGGTGCAACTCCTCCTTTACCCCTGATCACCTTATTTCTTAATCGATCTTTCTTGTATGCCCACACATCCATCAAATAGCATACGCATCTCCGCTACATTCATCTATGAATATGCCACTCTTCCACTTCAACCAACTGTGGCACTCTTCCACTTCAACCAACCTGCTTTATCCTATGAGCCACATCTCCATCCAATTCTCCATATTTTTGATAATAGATCCAAGATAGCGAAGAACTCAGAAGCTTGGACAATCTTTCCATCGAATGTGATCACTCCTGCCTCTTTGCTTCCAACTTTGCTAAATTAACTCCATATATTCAGTCTTGCTTCTGCTTAACCTAAAACCTCGAGATTCCAGAGTGTGTCTCCACAACTCCAATTTACTTTCAACACCTCTTTGTCTCATCAATCAGCACAATATCATCTGCGAACAACACACCATGGAATATCATCTTGGATTGACCTCGTCACTTCGTCCATTATCAGGGCAAAAGAGGAAAGGACTAAGTGCAAGAGCCTTGATGCACTCCCAATCGTGATAGGAATTCTTCTGTCTTCCCAACGCTTGTCCGTACACTAGTAACTAACTCTCATTATACATGTCCTTAATAATATCAATATATTTCTTTGAAAACGCCTTTCTTTACTAAAGCCCACCAAAGTACCTCTCTTTGGCACTTTATCATACGCCTTCTCCAAATCAATGAAAACCATATGCAAATCTTTCTTTTATCTCGATGTTTCTCCATGATTTGTCTCATAAGATAGATGCGTCCATAGTCCGATCTGCCGGGCATAAATCCAAATTGGTTATCCGAAATATTCACAATTTTTTTAGCCGTTGTGCAATCACTCTTTCCCAAAGTTTCATCGTATGGCTCATTAGTTTGATCCCTCGATAGTTGGCACAATCTTGGACATCACCTTTGTTCTTATACAAAGGGATTATAGTACTTTTTTCCTCCACTCCAATGGCATTGTGTTACTACTTCTCTATATCTTGTTGAATAGTGTTATTAACCAATCTATTCCCCTCTCCCCAAACATCTCCACAACCTCAATTGGTATTCCATCCGGCCCTACGGCTTTCTTTAATCCATCTTTTTCATCGCCATTTCCACTTCACTCTTTTAAATTCGCCGCATAAAATCTCGATTAATCATACTCGAAGGGATAGTTATATCTCCAATATCCTGCTCTTGATTGCCATTAAACAAGGTTGTTGGGTATGCCCTCGCATATCTCAGTTTTAATGTAATAGAACTTATTAGATTTGATTGATCCATCACCTAAGTTTTATTTCATGGACTTTAGACCCACATGTAAGAAGTATTTATACTTCATTTTTTAAGTTGTCCATTGTTATAGAATAGGCTTAGAAATAGGGCAAGAAGATCAAGTTTCAAGAAAAATCACTCAGTGAGTTTGAGCCGCGCTTATGCGCCTCCTGCGCCACGCGCCACGCGCCTTCTACATTCGCGCCATGCGCAATTCTAGCGCGCGCATAAGGATTTCTTCATATGCTATGTTTCGCGCCTCTGCGCCCCTTGATTTAAGCGCACGCTTCTGTGCGCCTCTTGGCTCAATGCGCCTCTTGGCTCAATGCTCCTCAATGTGTTTATTCAACACTCAGTGATTTATTGAAGACTCGAAGACTTGAAGAGAATTCAATTTACGCCAATAATCCAACGGTGGTTAAAAGATGCATATGCGCCTAATCTATTGACACGTGTCCACAACGGTCACATTTATGTTGGGTGTCAAAATGGCCATAATATATGCATGCTCCAATCAACGAGCGACAGCTCATCTTATCCACAAGGATTTCCAACGGCTAGTTTTTTGAAGTTCACTATAAATACCCCATAACTTCAACATTTTGAAGTTACTGAGTTTTGCTAAGATTATCAAGAAATTCTCTCTCTAGCATTTGTTGAAGATTTGAAGATTGCCTTAAAAAATTCCAGATTCTCAAGAACACCTTCATACCTTCATCCTTAGCCCAGATCTTCAAGCTATAACACTTTAGTTTCTTGTGCTCTCCATCTCAAAGATCTAAAGAGCCTTGATACTAAGAACACACACGCACCTCTTTAAGATTAATCATTTAGATTCTTCTTTAAGAGATACACCGGTTATTGTTTTGGATTTGTTCTTTCATAGTAATAGATCTTGAGTTAGTGTATAAGCTCAAACATTGTAATTTGTAACACTCCTCATTATATAAGATCTCCATTAGAAATCCAAGACTAACCATCTTGGTAGAGGACGTAGATCTTTCATTGATCGAACCTCTCCAAATAGCTTGTGTTATTATCTTGTCATTTCTTTCAAGTTATTATTTTCACTCACTATTTGCTTGTTTACTCATTGTAGATTGATTGAACTGAATTGTGTTGTGTGTTATATCATTTGCCTTAGTTCCTTATTTCAACCACTTTGAGCCAAAATACTTAGAGTGTGTGTGCGCCCCTTTATCACTTTGCGCCTATTTTCATTACTAAATTCCGCTGTGCATTTCACTCACTCACTTAGGCGCATTTCATAACGCTTACTTGATAAAGTGCGCATTTGCAATTGAGTTTTTCAAGGGTACGAAAAGAATTATAAACAGCTATTCCACCCCCCTCTAGCTATTTTTCATACCCTTGTTGCCCTTTGGGACCAACAAGTGGTATCAGAGCTAACACCTTTATAAAACATTTTTCGTTTTTCAAGCTTAACAGCTTGGGTGCCGATTCTAAATGGCAAACTCAAAACCTATGGCAACTGCAAACTACACTCACGTTCCGGTCTTTGATGAAGATCATTTTGACGTGTGGAAATTCAGCATATTGACTCATCTCAACTCAATCGATGAAAGGCTCCATGACACCGTCGTTTATGGACCTTATATTCCGATGAAGGCGAATCCAAATCCACGCACCAACGCTGCCCAGCCTACAGTTCTCAAACCAAGGGAAGAATGGACCGAGGAAGAAATTAGAAGAGTTGCAAATGATGGCAAAGCAAGAAACATTTTCTAAGCACTCTAAGCACGGCTATGAAACAACAAGTCATGCATTGTGCTACTGCAAATGAGCTATGGGATGCTATTGAAGAGCATATTGAAGGAGACACTGTTTGCAAGGAGAACAAGAAATACGAAGTTCAAAAGAGGTTCAACAATTTCTCTCAACTCCCCGGTGAAAACTTAAGGCAAACTTATGAACGCTACTGTGAAATTATCAATCTATGTATTTCACTTGGCATGAAGTTTACCAACAAAGATTTGAATGTAAATTTTCTACAAGCTTTTGGATCAAGATACCTACATAAATCTAGCGCTCTTGAAGACGCTGGAACTTTAGATGTTTGGACTTTAAGGAACCTATATGCAAATCTCAAAGTTTACGAACTCAAACTCCAACGAATCAGCGAAACTGAAGGAAAGTCAAAATCTATGGCTATGATGGCGCACAGAGAAGCTGCGCCTACACCTGCGCCTACTCCTGCGCCTGCACAAGATGAGAAAAGCTCCGATCCAAAATTTCTACTTCTGAGCTATTAGACATGGATGATGAAGACTTCGCTTTATTTGTGAAGAAATTTCAAAATTCAGAAAATTCTCAAGACCCGGCTCAACCAACAAATTTCAAGGATCTACCAGCAAAGCTCCTCAAAAGTTTTCAAGGAGCAGTGATTCAAAAAGGAAGAAGATCTTGTTTGTTTTAATTGCAGGAAACCCGGACATTTTGCATCAAGCTGCCCGATTCCCAAATTTGAATATATGCAGAAGAAGAGCAGCCATACTCCCAAATTCACTCCCAAGTTTACTCGTCACAAGGGAATGGTTGCTGAAGAAGAAGCTCCAGCAAATGAGCACAATACTTGGATTGAAACAGACTCCGATGAGAGCGATGAAGATTCCGATGATGGACTCGTTTGTTTGATGGCAAATGATGATAAAGTTGATGATTATGATTCGGATGATGACTTCTCCAAGGATGTTCCCGATATGAATGCCTTGAATAAACCTATCAAGAAATCTGCAGGTTTTCAAGAAGTGAAAAAGAAGAAAGGACCAACCATTAGCGAGCTCGTTGAACAAGGATTTCTCACTCCGGCTCAAAACGATGGTGGATTGTTATTCTCACGATGTGATCTTGGAGCAAGGAACAAATTGAGAAAAGGAGCATACATTAGACCACAGGTTAAACCAACTGCTCCAATCTCCAAAATCAATGATGAAGTGATGGCTGAACAAGAAAATTGTTCAAAAAGGCTGAAAAGGTAATTACTAGATTGATAGTATGAAGGAAGCTTTAGCACTATCATGTGATGAAATTTCCCAGCTTAAGACCGAGAAATCTCTACTTAAATCTGAACTCACCCTCCTTAAGGAGCAGATAAAGAGCATGACTCCTCTTACTGTTAAAAACACTTTTCTAACAGAACATAACTCACTTCTTAAAGTTCAAAACGATGAATTGGTTGCTCAAATTACTGATCTTAAAAAGATTACAAATGAGTGGTCCAATTCTCGTGTCACTATGGAGAATATATTTGAGTCCCAAAAATCAGTGGTGATAAAAGTGGCTTGGGATTCTTATCAACTAGTGACAACTTTAAATGTGATGTCTGTGCTGAAAGAGATAGTGAATTTACCAACTAACAAACTTTTGAAATTCCCAAGGAAAAACATTCTAATTCAATGGGTAAAGGACAGGAAAAAGTCAAGAGACAAACATTCCATTATGTCTACCCAACGAAGCAATTTGGGAAAGCTAATGGGAAAGATATATCTACAGATGAACCATCTCCTAGCAAAATCATTCTTGAAAATAGGCGCGCTCCTTCTCCGAGTGCTCATTATGCGCCTAAGAGCCACGCGCCTCATCGCCGTGCGCCTCCTAGCCCTATGCGCCCTCCGAGAAAAAGCGCTCCAAAATTTCAAAAGAAAGATTTTGTTAAGGCTAGTTCATTTGACCCAAAGAAGAATGCCATCCCCAAGAAAAGTAAAGAGTTTGTGAAAACTCATGTGATTGGTGGCTTTCATCATTGTTCTATTTGTGATTGTTCAGGACACAAGGCCGTGGAATGCCTTTTGCGATTCACTCCCAATGACAAAGGACGTAAAAATCCTAAGGTCAAGCAAGAGTTGGTTGTCAAAAGTTGCTAACCCTAGGACCCAAAAGGAATAAAGGGGACCTGCTTAAATGTCTATATTTCAGGTTCTTTGTTTCATGGCTGGATCTTCAAAAGTAGAAATTATGAATGGATTCTCGATAGTGGGTGTTCAAGACACATGACTGGAGATGAATCCTTATTAGAAGATGTCCATGAAGAAAGAGGTCCCTCCGTAACATTTGGCGATAATAACAAAGGTCAAGTTGTAGCATATGGAAAGCTCAAGAAAGACAAAGTGTGCATTGAAAGAGTCTCACTCGTCGAAGGGCTCAAGCACAACTTATTATCCATATCTCAATTCTGCGACAAAGGATTAGAATGCCATTTCACTTCAACACAATGTCTTATCAAGAATGGCAAAACTGGAGCTATCTTACTCACCGGATATCGTAAGACAAATATTTATATTATTGATTTCCATAGTATGAACTCTAGTACTAATCTTTGTTTTGTAGCAAAAAGTGTGAACGAAAATAGTTGGCTGTGGCACAAGCGCTTAAGTCACTTGAACTTCAAGTATCTATCTAAACTCAGCAGGAATAATCTTGTCAAAGGACTTCCCAAGGTTGCTGATCATCATGACAAAAAGTGCGCCGCATGTCAACTTGGCAAACAACCGAAGCAGTCATTTTCAAGCAAGTCTAATCCTTCAACTACAAGATGTTTGCAACTGCTTCACATTGATCTATTTGGACCAGTTTCCACCGCAAGTATTAGAAGAAACAAGTATACTCTAGTTGTGGTGGATGATTATTCAAGATATACATGGGTAGAGATGATGATTACAAAAGATGATTGTTATGATATTCTCACTACCTTATTTCGACTGCTCCAAACCCAAAAAGAAGATGACATCGTTAGTGTTCGATCTGACAATGGAACAGAATTCAAGAACAACGGTGTTGCTCGATATTCTGAAGATCATGGGATAGATCACAAATTTTCAACCGCCGGAGTCCCTCAACAAAATGGCGTTGTTGAACGAAAGAATAGAACGTTGATTGAAGCGGGAAAGACGATGATAGCTGAAGCTAAATTGCCTAAGTACTTTTGGAAGAAGCTATCAACACTGCATGCTTTACTCAAAATCGTTCCCTCATCAACAAACTTCACAACAAGACTCCGTATGAACTTTGGCGTGGTAGAACTCCCAACATTGCATTCTTCAAGATCTTTGGTTGCAAATGTTATATCCTCTACAACGGAAACGAACATAGAGGTAAATTCGATGCCAAGCTGACGAAGGTATTTTTGTTGGGTATGCCAAACACTCTAAAGCTTTTCGTGTTTTTAATAGAACTACATTAGTGATAGTTGAATCTGTACATGTTACATTTGATGAACATTCTCTCCTTGAGCCACATTTGGCTCCAAATGTTGCTGATGATTCTATTGAGCTAAATGATACAGGTGCTCCTATTTATGTTGCGCCCACTCAAGATCAGAATCTATCAACACAAGGAAATCCATCTACATCAAATGCGCCTAATTCAATGTATAATGCGCCTGGTGAATCATCTATTGCGCCTCACTCAAATGATGCGCCTCATGATTCCTCTCACGCGCCTATTTCTACTGCTGCATCTGGTGTACACCCAAATTTCAATTCTGAGCCAGTTCAACCCCCAAATTTCAATGACTTTGAATCTGGTGAAGATGTACCAATTGAAGACCTTCAAATTACTACGACTCAACCTAACTTACCTCCTGAAATTCGTGAAGTTAGAGGTCACCCAATTGCTAATATCATCGGTGATCTACAAGTTGGTGTTCGTACAAGGAGAGCTACAAACTTTGATGCTTACACTGCTTTTATCTCTCAAATCGAACCAAAGAAGGCTGATGAAGCGCTCCAAGATCCTAATTGGGTTGTTGCTATGCAAGAAGAACTCAATCAATTTGAACGATGCAAGGTTTGGACTCTAGTTCCAAGACCAAATGATCAAGGAGTGATTGGTACGAAATGGGTGTTCAGGAACAAGATGGATGAAAATGGAACCATCACGAGAAACAAAGCAAGATTGGTTGCACAAGGCTATAGGCAAGAAGAAGGAATCGACTACGATGAAACTTTTGCGCCCGTAGCAAGACTTGAAGCTATCAGATTATTTCTAGCTTACGCTGCTCACAAAAACTTCAAGTTATATCAAATGGACGTGAAGAGCGCGTTTCTAAATGGTGAACTCCAAGAACAAGTCTATGTTGCTCAACCACCTGGGTTTGAAGATTCACAATTTCCAAATCATGTGTACAAACTCCAGAAAGCTTTGTATGGACTCAAACAAGCACCAAGAGCATGGTATGATACACTATCAAAGTTTCTCATTGAAAAAGGCTTCACTCGCGGTAAAATCGATACAACTCTTTTCATTGCCAAACATAATGGTCATAAATTACTTGTTCAAATTTATGTTGATGATATTATATTTGGGTCTACTAATGAATTGTTGTGCAAGCGTTTTGAGAAACTTATGAAGAGCAAGTTTGAAATGAGCATGATGAGAGAACTCACATTCTTCCTCGGGCTTCAAATCAAACAAATGAGTGAAGGCATCTTTATCAATCAAGCCAAATACACAAAGGACTTAATCAAGAAGTTTGGACTTGAGAACGCTAAAGCATACGATACTCCAATGGCCACCGGCAACAAACTCGACAAAGATCTAAAAGGTAAACGTGTTGATCAAACGCTCTATCGAGGTATGATTGGCTCACTCCTTTATCTTACTGCTAGTAGGCCCGATATTATGTTTAGTGTTTGTGTTTGTGCTCGTTATCAATCCGACCCTAGAGAAGCACACTTAATTGCTGTAAAACGTATTATAAGATATCTCTCTGGCACTATTAACCTTGGACTTTGGTACACCAAAGATTCGAACTTTAAACTTGTAGGTTACTCAGATGCGGATTATGCAGCGTGCACAATTGATAGGAAAAGCACTAGTGGCACCTGTCATTACCTCGGATATCGACTTGTGTCATGGGCAAGTAAGAAACAAGCTTCTGTATCTGTTTCAACAACCGAAGCCGAATATATCGCTGCGGGAAGTTGTTGTTGCCAAATACTCTGGATGAAGCAGCAATTGGTGGACTATGATATCATCGAAGAAAATTGTCCCATCTACTGCGACAATACATCAACAATTGCGGTTTCTGAAAATCCTGTCATGCACTCAAAGACCAAGCACATCGACATCAAATATCACTTCCTCAAAGACCACGTGGAGAAAGGCGATATACATTTGGAACACGTGGGAACCGACTATCAAATCGCCGACATTCTAACGAAAGCACTTGACGCGAAACGGTTCATGTTTTTGAGAGGTGAAATGGGTATGCTTGAACTCAACTAAATTCAATATAGTTTTGTCAATACTAATGATTTTACGTTGTGTTGAGTTATGAGTATATTAGGTACAAATGATTAAATCAATTTCTCAAAGTTTCAAGGAAACTATGCGCCACCTATGCGCCTTACTAACTGTGCGCCCATCTCTCATTTTCTGCGCGCACAATATCTGCGCGCCTATCAATCCATGCGCGCCTAGCACCCAATGCACTTCAAACGTATGCTCTCTTTTATGCGCCTTGATGTGTAATGCGCCTAGATGAGTATGCGACTTGCTGAAGTAATGCGCCCCTTCATGCGCGCATTAACTATTGCGGCTCAATCATTTCTCAAAATTCAATTTCAATGATTGAACGTAGTAAATACACAAGTACCAGGTATGTTAATTCTGTTCATTTATTATAGGAATCTATGTCTTTTGACATTCCTTTAATTGTTCAAGGGTACTTGTGCAATTAAATTTTTCCCTCGTTTTACGCTTTTCGAAAAATTTTATTTTCTGAGATATATTTCTTGCACCCCAAACTTACACCAAAATAGATGTTTTTGGTGTTTGTGCAAAAATTAGTCAAAATTGCTCATACACTTAAAGGGAAAGTGGAGCAGTTTTTCAAAAACCTAAATGTCACATCATGACACTTTAGGTCATTCAGCCATTAATGCCCTTCAAATCCCAAAAATCCCTCATTAATGAATGTCCTTTTTGTCATGATGAGCCGCCATTTTTCAAAATTCCTCATAAATGCCATCCTTTCAACTTCCCATCTTTTTAAATTTTTGACTGTATTTTTTCCATATCTGTGCAAAATTTTAAACCTAACCTATATATTCATCATCACCTTCTATCCTTCCTACCAACTCTCCTCCCCGTCTCACTCTCTCCCCGTCTCACTCTCTCCTCGTCTCTCGTCTCTCTCTCTCTCCATCTTCATTCTTCTTCTTCATTTTATATATATATATAAGTTTATGGGTCCTAAGAAAGCATCAGCATCTACACAAGACGAAATGGTATGACCTCTCAAACTTTAATCTCCTTATATATCTGAATTTTTTTTCTTTTTCGTCAATTTTAGTGTGTTTCGTCAGTTTGTCATTTCCGGATTCATTTTCCCATGATTTCTCTTGTTTCAATGATCCGTTTCCTATGTCGTTTGTTGGGTTCTGTTCTATTCTTGATTTCGAATCTTTTAAAACCAACATTTTAACGATCAATGCTTTGTTTGTTACAAATCTGAATTTTTGTTTTCAAAATTTTTCAAAATTTTCGGTCATTCTTTTGATCATTGTGCTTTCATTATTGATTTGTTCATATTTTTGTTTACATATTTAGATTCCTTGTTGTCATGCGGTCATTTTGATATATTATTTGTCTAGTTTGGTGAAGTTTCATGATTTTCGTGTTCTTGGTGTTCTTCGAGCATTCAAGGGTCGTTCTTCGTGTTATTCGTCATTATTGCATGTTTTGGTCTCTAAAAATTTTCTACCTTGTTTTCGAAAATTTGAACTTTTTGATTTTCATTTTCTGTCAATTGAATGCTTGTTGTTTGTTTTTCTTACTAACTTAAAATTCTCACGATATGCGCCTATATACTTCTTTATGCGCCTATTCTTTTATGCGCCTGAATGCTTTCTGCGCCTCTACTTGTATATGCGCTTAAATCATTCTGCGCCTAAAAACCTTATGCGCCTAACTTCGTACTTAGTCAAATTTCGTTGTTTTATTTTTTCCTTAGTATTCACATAGAACCATATTATGCGCCTTGTAACTCTATGCGCCTTTAATACTTCATGCGCCTAATTCAATCATGCGCCTTGATTCTCTATAATTTTGTGCGCCTGATTCAATTATGCGCCTATATATTTCATGCGCCTATGTTACTTTGATCATTTTATGTCTCTATGCGCCTATGTCACTTCTAACATCAATCAATTTTTTTTCAGGACCTTGCAAATTTCAAATTAGAAGAAACTCTTGATCTATTAGAGTTGTCTGGTGAAGTAATTGGGCGAGAAATCATAGAGACTCTGCGCGTTGCTGGTCTGCTCCCTTTATTCACCATGGACCAAGATTTTTATTCTGCGCTCCTCGTGGATGAGTTCTTCTCCACTGCTGTTCTAGTGGAAATTGATGTAAATGGACGCACTCACTACAGGATTGAGGCGCGCGTTCAAAATATTGACGTCCATATTTCATCATCTGTGATTCGACACTTACTCGATTTTCCATCTACGGGTGAAGATCGCATTATTGGGCGTCCGATGACTTACTCTATTGATGATCAGAACAGGATGGCTGCCTCACTTCTAAATATTCCCACGCTTCAAAATAATATCAAAAACACTGAAATTCGAGATGGTGGAGAACTCTTGACTCACATCGCGCACTTGGTGGGAACTTCAATTGTGTTCAAAACTGGGAACGTGAACCGATTCACGGTGGAACAATGGGAATACACAGCTGCCATCATGGCCAAGGAGAAGCTTCACTGGCCTCACATTCTGTTCAAGACACTGCGTGAGCAGATTGATAAATTTGTGAAGAACAAGAGTGATGGAAAGACCCGATTCCGCTCACACTGTCTTCTTCTCACAAAACTTTTTCTAACTTACCCTGAGTTAGTTAAATTTTTGAATGAGAATCCTGAATATAAGATCAATGATGTTCCAATGTTTGGTAAAGCGAATTTGGACCTCAAGAAGCGCAGAAAGAAGCCTACAAAGCACGCCAAAGGTATTCAAATCAAGACTGTTGAAGGCTTAGTTGATGAAGACACAGAGTCCGATGATGCGCCAGTCCTTAAAAGCGCACCTTTAATAAAAAGCGCAGTGAAGGCAAGCGCTAGACAAAGCGCTGATCCCTTGCCAGGCGCAGAGAAGAGCAAAGGAAAACGGGTAGTTGATGACCCTCCTCGTGCGCCTATCAAACGTACCAGATTTGAAACTGATGAAGAGCGAGATCTAAGGCTAGCGCAGGAAGCCAGCAGACTTGAGGCTCAAAGAAAAAGAGATGAAGACTTTCAAGCCAAACAAGCTGCTGAGTCAGAAAAGTTAGAGCGCATGAAAGGAGCTGGATCAAGCGCTGATATTGAGAAAGGGCCTTCTGTTCCCGCGCCTACCCAGCGCGCGCCTACTCAACGCGCCCCTACTCCCCGTGCGCCTCCGCTCAAATTTCAACCGACCAACGTGTCAAGGGTACAACTCCTCTCTGATTTCTTCGGCGATGACATTTCAGACATAGAGGAACCTGTTCAGGGGGAGCAAGAGACCATCCCTCAGCGCACTCCTTCTCCAGTTGCGCCTCCACCTGGACCAGATCAAATCACAACGGAAACTATTGATGTTGAAACAGTTGTTGTTGAAACTGTTGATGTTGAAACTGAAGATGAATTTGAGTCTCCTACTCATTCACCTCCTCGTGTGCCTCCATCTCCTTCTGCGTCCCTTCAAGATTCTGCGCCCCTGTCTACCCCTGCGCCTCCTCCATTTGCTCCCGATCTGAGCGAGGTACTTTCCATTCTTCATTCTTTACAGCAGGGGCAAGCAAACTTAGAGCAAGGACAGACCCATATAAAGTCTCAATTTGAGCTTCTTACTTCCTTACTCACTGATCAATCTGAAGAGATTGCTGCCATTAAGGGGGGGATGAACTCTCTCAAGGACAAACTTTCTGCTCCTTCTCCTCCTCCGGCGCAGACTCAGGTTCAACCTCATACTGATCAGGTGCAAACCACCGCTTCTGCGCCTACTTTCATACCTCAGTCTGTTGTGTCTCAATCCAACATGAACGTGCTAGTATCTAAGTTGGATGTCCTGAAAGAATTGGTCGTCACTCATTTCACTGCTGCTCACTCAAGCTCTGACAGACGCGTCGAACATATTTCTTCCGACATTATCACGGCTCAAAATGCCATTGAAGCTCACATTCAAATCTTGGAAGAAAATATTTCTCAGCAGCAGCAAATCACTCAGCGTTCCATTGATGAATACCAAAACATCAATGTGAATCACTTGAGTTACATTAGAGACGGTATCACTGCCACTCACTCCAGTGTCACTGACACTCAAGGGTTAGCGAACCGTAGTCATCAGCTCGCAAAGCAAATTCAGCGTTCTGTTTCAGAGATCGTTGAAGGATTGAAGGAAGATGATGCGCCTCCCAACCCTTAGTTTCTATTTTTTTGTTTGTAAGTTTTTAGAACCTTTTTGTAATAGAATCAACTCTCGTGTTAGTGATTTTGTGCTTACTTGTTTTAGCACCTTTTGTTTTTGTTCTATTCGAAACTTGTAATTTGTAACTCTTACACCCCAAGTTTTAATGAGAACAATGCATCACTTATTATCAAACCTTGTTCACTCAAACTCCTTGTTTGTAGAACAATGAATATTGTTTAAATTCATATGCATCATATTGAATTGTTTCATACTTTCATGCATTAAGTTTAAACTTGGTTTAAACACATTTCAAAACTAAAAATCATATATCATCTTGAATGTGTTAAACTGTTGTTTCTATCTTTCCATATGTAACTCTTTATTCTTATTGGAATAGATTAGGAATCTATATTTTGGACTAGTGTGTACATTAACTTGAGACATGAATTACCAATTTCATTCATTTGGACATGTTTTTATCAAGTATAATGTTTGTCCTTGATATAGTAGGTAATGGCATCAATCAAATAGGGGGAGATTGTTGGGTATGCCCTCGCATATCTCAGTTTTAATGTAATAGAACTTATTAGATTTGATTGATCCATCACCTAAGTTTTATTTCATGGACTTTAGACCCACATGTAAGAAGTTGTAACGCCCATCCTTATTATCGTTAAATATTTGACATATTTGTTAAATACTTGAACTTGCATATTATGTGTTAGTTTGACTTGGGTTACATTTTTAACTACTTAAAATAGTTAAGGTGGTTAAATGTCTAGTTTTGACTTTTGGGTCATTTGTGGAAATTTGACTTTAGGGGTCTTTTTGTTCTTTTTGTTAAAAGTGAAACTTGAGGGGCCTAAGTGTCATTCTTTGAAAGTTTAAGTTTATCTTTGGGTTTCCTTCTCTGAGAAATCATTTCTCCCCAAATTCATTTACGTATACTCTCTCTGTTCTAAAACCTAGGTTAAAAGTTTTGCCTATTCCCGACTCCTCGAGTTTAATTATCCCTCCGTTCTTGATTCCGATCCCGGATTAATATTCGTGGCGTTGAATAGAGCGTTCCAGGCCGAACAGAAATAAGTTTGGGTCAACTTGAATTTTGACTGGTAAGTTATTAGCTCCCCCTTACTTGTAATAACATGCATAAATGTTATTCTTAATACTTGTGATTGCTAATTTTGTGTTTGGGGTGATTTTTGGGATACTTGTAAATCTGGGACAAAGGGAGTATATTTCCCCTGTGTAGCATATTGGAAGAACTTGGATTAAGTGAATTGAGTATGTTAGTGTATTTTTGGAGTTGTTAACTTGTTGGTAAAAAGTTACTCCTACGTTTGGGACGGAAAATATTTCAACCTGGGAAAGAATGAAAATTTCGCATTTTAGTACACTGTGCGACCGCACAAAAATGAGTGTGCGACCGCACATCTTTCTGAAGGGTTTTTCAAAGAAAGTGACCTGCTTGTGTGCGGCCGCACAGTCCATCTTGGGCGACCGCACAGTTATCTGAAAAAACAAAGATTTTGTTTAAAGTTTGTATAAGTTGGAACTAGTTAAGGTATATAACCTTAGTATAAGATGTCCTAGCAAGGATTGTGATACTTTAGGGGCATCAGACTTGGTCTTAAACATGTATACTCATTGAATTAAAATGAGAACATAAGTATAAGAGTAGTATCTCTTCTTTATGTCTTGAAAGTGCTATGAACAAGCACTAATGTGTTATACTTGTTGTGAATCCAATGATTGTGCACCTTAGAGGCATTAGCCTAAGGTCTTAGACTTGAACATCCTAAGAATAGGAGTTGGATTTTGTAAGAGTAAATGTATAACTCTTATACTTGCTTGAATGTCCAAAGATTGGAATTATAACTTGAAGTATAAGACATTTAAAATCTTGTACATGACTTGAACATCCATAGAAATGGATTAAGACTTGAATATAAGATAATAAAATCTTGTACTTGACTTGACACCATATGTATGGTAGTGAACTTGTAAGTGCTATGAACAAGCACTAACGTGTATGAGACATGTTCTTGTTGTGTATGTGCAAACATTGCATATAGTTGCTTGATAACAAGGTGACTTCTTGAGTACTTGAAGCATGTTCCTTGTTGAGCTAGTCCACTACTTTTGGATTAGTTCTTCTCCCGTAGTTCAAGTAAATATCTACTTGTACTTTCTTGTGTGAGTCCAGCTGGTTCTCCTTGCTTGTTCGAAAATGTATAGGTTCACGCTTGTCGCGAGAGCTGGGGTTTAAGTGACAATCGGTCCCTATGTATTTCCGCCCGACCCCTTACTACCGGCCATAGTAAGGGCATAGCTTCCTTAGTTGGAGCAATAAGCCTGACTTAAGTGAATGCTAAACTCCCGTCCTGAACACCTCGTGAATAATCATGAGTATTGATATTGGGAATGACACTGGTTACCGGGTCTTCTGATATATATTGAATAATCAGTTCCTGTTATTGATCGTGATTGTCAAAGTAATACAAGCTACGACAACAATGGTATTCTTGGGAGGAATAAGGAAGGAAGCAATATCCTTATAACTTGCTTGTTTAGCTTATGTGCTACTTGATGAGTGGATTATCCTCTCATATACTTGTTACTTGATGATACTTGATAAATGATTACTTGAGTATCTACTTGAATTGCATGATAACATGTCATGTAGTTGCATCTAATAGCTTACTGAGATTTATCTCACCCTTTATTTGTTTCCCCCCCCCCCCAGGAAAGGAAGGTTAGTGCGCAGTGAGGCTCGACATAGTTGGGAGCTTGCTTCGCAGGTCGTGATCATTTTGGGGCTTGTGTCCTTTTACACTTGGTGAGGACAATGTATTATGGGTTTTGTAACTCCTTATTTTGGGGTAGACAGTCTTGTTCAGTTCTTGTTGTCACTAGACATCTTGTATAGTACTCTTGATGCCAGCTTATGTGCTAGGCATGTTTCCGCTGTGTATGTACTAAGTTTGGTTTTAATTTTTCTTGTCTAGAACTCGTGTTGTGAGCTAGTATAGCTCCTTACTCTAGAGTATATATATAATGTCAGTTTGTTAAACAAATGTCGTTAAGTTTCTGGTTAAGTTTCTTGTTCCTCGTTAGGCACTCCCATCCAGGTTCGAGGTTCTATTAGGGGATCCCGGGACCTGGGGGCGTGTCAGAAGTATTTATACTTCATTTTTTAAGTTGTCCATTGTTATAGAATAGGCTTAGAAATAGGGCAAGAAGATCAAGTTTCAAGAAAAATCACTCAGTGAGTTTGAGCCGCGCTTATGCGCCTCCTGCGCCACGCGCCACGCGCCTTCTACATTCGCGCCATGCGCAATTCAGAGCGCGCGCATAAGGATTTCTTCATAAGCTATGTTTCGCGCCTCTGCGCCCCTTGATTTAAGCGCACGCTTCTGTGCGCCTCTTGGCTCAATGCTCCTCAACGTGTTTATTCAACACTCAGTGATTTATTGAAGACTCGAAGACTTGAAGAGAATTCAATTTACGCCAATAATCCAACGGTGGTTAAAAGATGCATATGCGCCTAATCTATTGACACGTGTCCACAACGGTCACATTTATGTTGAGTGTCAAAATGGCCATAATATATGCATGCTCCAATCAACGAGCGACAGCTCATCTTATCCACAAGGATTTCCAACGGCTAGTTTTTTGAAGTTCACTATAAATACCCCATAACTTCAACATTTTGAAGTTGCTGAGTTTTGCTAAGATTATCAAGAAATTCTCTCTCTAGCATTTGTTGAAGATTTGAAGATTGCCTTAAAAATTTCCAGATTCTCAAGAACACCTTCATACCTTCATCCTTAGCCCAGATCTTCAAGCTATAACACTTTAGTTTCTTGTGCTCTCCATCTCAAAGATCTAAAGAGCCTTGATACTAAGAACACACACGCACCTCTTTAAGATTAATCATTTAGATTCTTCTTTAAGAGATACACCGGTTATTGTTTTGGATTTGTTCTTTCATAGTAATAGATCTTGAGTTAGTGTATAAGCTCAAACATTGTAATTTGTAACACTCCTCATTATATAAGATCTCCATTAGAAATCCAAGACTAACCATCTTGGTAGAGGACGTAGATCTTTCATTGATCGAACCTCTCCAAATAGCTGTGTTATTATCTTGTCATTTCTTTCAAGTTATTATTTTCACTCACTATTTGCTTGTTTACTCATTGTAGATTGATTGAACTGAATTGTGTTTTGTTGTTATATCATTTGCCTTAGTTACTTATTTCAACCACTTTGAGCCAAAATACTTAGAGTGTGTGTGCGCCCCTTTATCACACTTTGCGCCTATTTTCATTACTAAATTCCGCTGTGCATTTCACTCACTCACTTAGGCGCATTTCATAACGCTTACTTGATAAAGTGCGCATTTGCAATTGAGTTTTTCAAGGGTACGAAAAGAATTATAAAACAGCTATTCACCCCCCCCTCTAGCTATTTTTCATACCCTTGTTGCCCTTTGGGACCAACAAAGGTATTGAAGTACGAACTCCACCTATCTTTTATCTCTTTATCCCCTACCAACACTCTTTCGTCTATATCCTTCACACATTTAACCCTCCCAATGTCTCGTGTCATCTTATCCCTCATACAAGCAAGTCTATAGATGTCTTTTTCCCCTTCTTTTGAATCCAATCTATCATAAAGTTTCTGATTCACCTTTGCTCTTGCATCTTTTACTGCTTTCTTTGCTTCTCTTCTAGCCTCCTTATACCTCTCATAGTTCTCCCCACTTCTGCATTTTCCCAATAACTTATAGCATTCTCGCTTGCTCTTTATCGCTTGCTTTACTTCCTCGTTCCACCATGATGTGTCCTTACTTGGTGGCACACTTCCTTTAGATTCTCCAAGGACTTCTCTCGCCACCTCCTTTATGGTATGCTCCATCTTAGTCCTATATCCATATCCTCCACATTACCCGACCAAATACCAGTAGTGTCCATCTTAGCTAGAAATCTCTGTTGATTCTCCCCTTGAAGCCTCCACCACTTGATTCCAAGTTCTACTAGTGGTTTTCTCTTCCTTGAAATTCTCCTACTTCGAAAATCAAGTACCACAAGTCTATGTTGAGTTGCAGTACTTTCACCTGGAATAACCTTGCAGTCAATGTAACTCTTTCTACAAGCATTTCTTACTAAGAAGAAGTCAATCTGACTAGCATTACCTCCACTTCTATAGGTCACCAAGTGTGATTCTCTCTTCTTGAACCAAGTGTTCATTATACTCAAGTCATATGCCATCGCAAACTCCAGGATCCCATTCCCTGCTTCATTCCTCTCCCCAAAACCAAAACCTCCATGAATGCTCTCAAAGTCGTGTCGACTAGACCCCACATGTCCATTAAGATCGCCACCAACGACTAACTTCTCACCACTAGGTACGCGTTGCACAACCTCCTCTAAATCTTCCCATAACTCTTGTTTAATAGATGCGTCCAACCCTACTTGTGGCGCATAGGCACTAATAATAGTTATAATCTCATCACTAACCACAAGTTTAATACCAATAATCCGGTCACTCTTCCTGTACACCTCCACAACATCATCGATATACTCCTTGTCAGTAATGATACCTACTCCATTCCTACCCTTATCCTTTCCTGAATACCAAAGCTTGAAACCCCAATGTGCTATTTCTTTAGCTTTCACTCCAACCCACTTAGTTTCTTGTAGACACATTATGTGAATCTTCCTCCTCCTCATAACCTCCACCACTTCTGCTAATCTCCCTGTCAAAGAGCCTATGTTCCAAGTTCCAAAGCGCATCCCACTAATCTTACCCCCACCATGGACTAGCTTTTTTACCCGCACTCGTCCGCAATGCAGGAACCCTTGCATATTTGACACCACCCCCGGGCACTGAGGTGGCGCGTCGCTTCCGGGCGACGACCTAGCAACCTTTGCATACTTATCACTACACCCAGGCCTAGGAAGTGTAGCGCGTCGCTGTGAAGGGAACGCCCCAAAGATATTCATATTCGGATTCATGTCATAATAAATATGACAAAGTTTTTACTCTGCCTGGGACTTGCGAGTATATAATGAATAGATTAGTCCTTACTACGAGTATTAAAGAAAGGCCAAATGGTGAGAAGAGGTAGAAATTATCTTAATCCTTAATCGGTTCTACACTACCTGGGACTTGCGAGTATCTCTATGAATATCGCGATGTTTAATCACATGGCAGCAATATTATTACTCTGACCAAATCATGTTTTTATATTTTATAAACTGCCAAATATTTTATCTCTCCCGTTTCTTTCTGTTCATCATCTTCTTCACCAAATCACCCTCTATTTGCCATAATTTTTCTCATTTTTTCATCTTCTTTTTGTTAATTTTTGTTGTATTCGTTTTCCAACAACACAATTCTTTGTAATCTCAATCTATTGAGATTACAAATTATTGTGTTGTTGCGTTTTTTTATTTTGTCCTATAATAAAATTCTCTCCTCCGTTGAGAGCTTTGGATTTCTCTCCTTTGCTGAGAGCCGTGATTTCTCTTTTTTATTGAGAGCCTTGGATTTATATCCTTTGTTGAGAGCCTATGTTTTTTTCATTTGTTTGTCCGTTGTTTCTATATCAAACAATTGTGACGAATCTTCAATTCTTTCTCAATTATGTGGATCTCATTGTTCTTCACACGCGTGGATGTTTCGTGGCTTTTGGGATGTCTGGTAGGCGTTTTCTCGTCCACCCGGATTCTTCAATATAACGAGTGCTCAGCGCAAAATCTTATCCGGTGAGGGATTTCTTGAATGCCAGATTGAGGCAGTTTTCAAGTTTTGCTTGGAGTGGAATCAAGTTTATTGCAATATGACCGCGCTTAATATCAATTTATTGCATTTTAACCTTCGTACTGTCAAAGCGGTCAATGTATCATGCGTACTTTTGTTTAATATCCAATTTGACCAAGTTTTCTAACGGGGGTTAAAAACTTAACGGCCTTATATACATATTTTTCAAATGTAATTATTGAAGTTTTCTTTTTTTGCAATGTCCTCACTCCTCATCCCTCTCATAGAATTGTCAAATTTTTAACTAGAGTTGGTCATGTGCTATCACGTGACCTTCTCACCTAT
Source organism: Campanula takesimana (assembly GCA_026119855.1). NCBI lineage: Eukaryota > Viridiplantae > Streptophyta > Magnoliopsida > Asterales > Campanulaceae > Campanula > Campanula takesimana. The sequence continues at coordinate 563,189 of JAOWBW010000165.1, forward strand.
TAAGTTAAGGGACCAAGATAAAATAAGTTACCTTCTCACCTATTAGTAGATTGTTCCCTATTTAAGTACTTTCCTTATCTTCATCATGAAAATGAAGTAATGTTGTTAAATGTGGTGGAACCCTTGCTTTATTTGAATGAAGTGAAGGCAAACCAACTTAAGTTGCTAAAATGTCTAGTGTCCACGTTCATTTGAATTTTGACACCACATAGCCATTGTAGTTGATATAGGTAGGGAGCAACCTAATGATTGTGATGATGGAATTTTCCACAATACGGACTCGTACTTAACGCGAATACCTAACATAATTCACAATCACAAATGCCTCCCTCTTATTAGTACCACAGAACTAGTTGGCCACAATTTTTTAAGGGAAACTATTGCAATTTTATTTAGCCCATCCAAAAATAAACGTCACTTTTTTTTTAATCAGGAAATAGATTCAGTATGATTTTATAGCAAGCAAGTTGTAGATAAATAAAATACATTCTTTATTAATATTGACAAATCAAACTTACAACGAGAGTATAATATAACATCGTCGCAAGCAGTACATTGTTGTGGATATGGCCCTCCACTACCCAAGCAAACCCACAAGAACAATAAGAGCACACAAAACAAAGCACAAGAAATCAAAGCAAGAAAAGACACAAAAATTGTTTACCCAGTTCGTCAATATGTTTGACTACGTCTGGGGGCACTACCAAGCCAGGATCTTGCACTATAATATGTTAAATCTGAGTTACAATGAGTTTGGGGGAGGAACATTGCTTAAATATAAGCCCTGGAATAAGATCTAAACCTAAACAAAGAAGGAATCCTGAAATCCCGTCAGCGGACCAGGCGCCCGCCTGGCCTACCCCAAGCGCCCGCTTGATATTGATTTTCCGAAGGACCAACCTTCTGTCCAAATAAGCGCCCGCCTGCTATGCCCCGAGCGCCCGCTCGCTCCTCCGCCTGGTATTTCTCCTTTTTTGTTCCTTTGAGGATCTCTACTCCAACAATCTCCCACCTAGAGATCAACCGCATATACAAGCCCCGTATCCGTCTTCAACTCATCATTGGTGTCTTCCTAGTGTTCACCTCGATCATGGTAGTACCTTCTTCCTCTCTTATTCTCCAAGCCCAATTGAAGCTTTACATAGCTTCAACTTTTCAAGGTTTACCACCTTGGTCAACATGTCAGCCGGGTTCTCCGATCCCAGAATCTTCTCCAGCCTTAAGATCTTCCTCTCCAAGAGATGTCTGATGTAGTGAAACCTCAGCTCAATGTGCTTCGTCCTAGAATGAAACGCCGGATTCCTTGCCAAATGTATTGCACTCTGACTGTCACTGTAGAGAGCATTACCACTTCGCGTCTTCCCAAGTTTACCCAAGAAGTTCTGCAACCATACCATCTCTTTACTTGCCTCTGTCACTGCCACATATTCTGCTTCCGCAGTCGACTGAGCCACGATCTTCTGCAATTTAGAAGCCCAGGAGATAGCCGTACCACCCAATGTGAAAACATAACCCGTAGTACTTCTCCTCTTGTCTAGATCACTTGATGCCAAATCCGCATCAACGTAACCCGCTAACACGACCTCCTTGCTTGAGAAACATAGAGCCTTACCAGTGTGAATACCCCTTTCCGATGAAGCGACGCATGGGAAGTATCTTGTGATTATTTTTATTTACAAAGGGAATATTCTTAACGACATTAAAATTATGAGAGTCGCCACGCCGTTTTAATTAAATCCAAAACATTGAAAAAAGCATGTTTAATGGGTTCGGGGGTCAAATTACAACAAGAGAAGAATATTGGACGTTATCACTCCTATTGCCCGAATTGATCGGTCTTTCTATCATGATGAATGTGTTAGTAGTGTGTTAGTGATTGAGACCGGATCCGAAGATTGCCTACGTTCCTCTCAATGTGAGAAGCTCAGGTCAGCGTAGTTCGCAGAGAATTAGAATAGGCAGAAGAATCGGGATCATGCATAATGAAGGGGAATTACCTAAAGATTAGGGTTTAGAAGTAGTTCCTAGATCATCCTCGGGTTGATGAACCCTCGATCATCATCGGCTATGAAATAACATGTAATTATGAAGATCGCAACCCTAAATATAGCATAAATAAGGTTTTAATCTATGAACATGAAGAACATGCGAAGAACATATATGAACATATGAATGAACATGCATGGAATATGAAGAAACTATGAATAAACATGTACGAACATGAATATAAAAGATCTACATTAAAAATAATGCAAGAACACGAAGAAAAAGTTAGAAAACTTACCTATGTTGGCAAGAAATAAACCTTGGATCTTCTTGAGTGTTTGAATGCTTAATTAGGGAGAAAATTGTGTTTAAGAACTCCAAAACTCGTACGTTAGAGCTCTCCCACTCGGATCCTTAAACCAATAACCTGGAGTGGTTTATATAGTAAACTGATGGGAGGATCTGATGGTCCAGATCATCCGGCGCAAGGTTGGCCGCCTGGCCATTGTTGATGCCGGTGACAATAGTGGCCGCGTGGCCAAGATCAACGCGGAGCAATGTTGGCCGCGTGGCCAAGGTTACCGGCTGACTTGAAATTTAAGCTAGGGTTTTACTGTTCATACAAGGCAACCCTAAATGTCCATATTTAATGTTTTCTAGAACATTGAGCTATTTTTGGGAATCCGGGACAAGTCTTTGCAAGGTTTTTAATTCCTATAAAGTCCTTGTATATTTGGGAAAGCCCTAATAAACTCATTTTCAGATCGGGTACTAACAACCAGCAGTACCCTTTAAGTAACGCATGATCCATTTAACCGCTTCCCAATGTTGCTTCCCTGGATTGCCCATGTACCGGCTGACTACTCCCACCGCATGTGCAATGTCCGGCCTTGTACACACCATTGCATACATTAGACTCCTAACTGCCGAAGCATATGGAGTCCTCTCCATCTTGTCACGCTTCTCCTTGCCCTTAGGTGAGTCCTTCTCGGATAGCTTGAAATGCATACCCAATGGTGTCCCTGTTGGCTTCGCCTCTTCCATGCAAAACCTTGCCAAGACTTTCTCAACGTATTCTGCTTGTGAAAGAACCAACTTACCTAACTCCCTATTCCGGTCAATCCGCATGCCCAAGATTTTTCTGGCCTCCCCCAAATCCTTCATCTCGAACCGTTCTGACAACTGAGCCTTCAATCTGTTTACCTCTCTACTGCTAGAGCCCGCTATTAGCATGTCATCCACATATAACAGCAAGATTATGTACCCGTTGTCCGTGTTCTTGAAGTAGCAACAATGATCCGCCTCACATCTGATAAAATCAATGTCATGCATGAATCCATCAAACTTCCTGTACCACTGCCTAGGAGCTTGTTTAAGGCCATACAAGCTCTTAGTCAACCTGCAAACCAGTTCCTCGCTACCCTTAGACAAGTAACCCTCTGGTTGTACCATGTAAGTTTCTTCCTCCAAGTTACCATGAAGAAAGGCCGTCTTTACATCCATCTGTTCCAGCAACAAGTTATCCGCCACTACTATCCCCAGAACCATTCTGATAGTGGTCATCTTCACAACAGGAGTGAATACCTCGGTGTAGTCAATACCGTACTTTTGCTGAAACCCTTTTACAACCAACCTTGCTTTGTAACGCTTACTGCCGTTTGTTTCCTCCTTAATACTGTAAACCCACTTGTTATGCAATGCCTTCTTCCCCTTAGGCAGTCTAATCAACTCCCAAGTTTTGTTGGCTTTCAATGAGTCCATCTCATCATCCATCGCAGATTTTCACTTATCACAAAGTAAACTGCGAACAGCCTCCGCATAACATTCTGGTTCCCCACTATCTGTCAACAACAAATAGTAATTTGAAGGAGTATACCTGTCAGGTGATCCACACAACCTGCTGGATCTACGCAGCGGAATATCCGGTTGTCACGACCCGAAATCTAGGCTCTATTTTATTAGTAATAAATAATTATTATTTATTTATTTGCCTATTTATTTATTTAAATTATTATTTATTTAAATATTTATGTGTGCATTTTATGTTTCATAATAATTATGCCTAGCATTTTATTTGAGTCATTTGGGTTAGTGTAGTATTGTTGGGTCTTAATTGTTAGTAGGGAGTGTAAGTATTTGTGTTAGTAGATGGGGAAGGGGTCTAAGTGTAAGTTTTTGAAAATAATAACCAACAACTCCCTCCTTCTCCCTCACCTCTCCCTCATCCTCCATCTTTCCCAGCACACTTTCTTTCTCTCTCTCTCCTTGAATTTGGTAAGTATTTCTTCTCTACCTTCTCTCTTCAATCTAACCATCTTCCTCTTGTTATTTCTCATTTCTTAAAACATGAAACTTGTTGAGATCGTCGTTAGGATCGTAGAGGGCTAAAAATATTCGAGTTCCGACAACTTTGAGAAAATTCAAGTAAGTTACTTTCCCCCCATTTTTATGCTAAAAAGTTCATATCATGCTTATATAATGCTTGGGTTGTTATATTTGAAGTTTGGTTGAGTTTGGAATTTATTTGGGATTTATTAGTGTTTTGGCTAAAAATGGTGTTCTTGGGAATGTGGGGATTCAATCTTAGTTCAAGTTGTGGAATGATGTTATCTATGCCTCCCATAATCTTAGTTGTTGTTTTGGTTCATTTTGGAACTTGTTAAAGGAGTTGATTTTGAGTATTTTGTGTTGGGTGGATTTTGGGTCGAAATTGTAAGAACCCAGCTCTGTTTTCCCGGCCATGAACCAGACCAGGCGCCCGCCTACCCAGCTTTTTATGCGGCCAGACCTTCTGGTCAATTAAGCGCCCGCCCGCCCCTTGTCAGGCGCCCCCGCCCCTTGTCAGGCGCCCGCCCGCCCCATGTTCCAGAATTCTGCCCTTTTGCTTGGTTTAGGACTAATGGCTTAACTAGTTTAGGTTTTATTCTTCTAATTAACCTAAGTTAACATCGTGGAACACTTTATTAATTGGACTTGATTCTTTTGTGAATAAATATGTTATGGAATTTGATTAAGTATCATTTTGGGAATGTGGTCCATCCTTGATGTGTTGTTTGGATTGGTTTACCTTTGTGGTAATTTATTTGGATTGGTTCCCTAATTTGGAATCATTAGTTGTTTATCGTGCTAGTATTTTATTACTTAGCCTTTACTTGAAAGTCCAGCTGGTATTTTGTGTGTGTTTGGGCGATGCGAAACATTATGATGGCACAGCCAAGTCCATTGTGATGTTGACCATTGTTTTGCCCCATTATTTCCCTCCTCCAGATTGGCCTTGGATGTGAGTTGAGATAGCCCCTTTGTGAGCACTTTAGCTATCGGTTTTCGGGCTTTGACTGTGTGTCACTGTCCCCTTGTTATTGGTTCCGGTACCGGGGGTTTTCTCTTCAAGCTTTCATGCTATTACGAAGATGTTGATTGTTGATTATTGAAGCTGCGCAGCGACCTTTATTTGGTTTATCGGTTTGGAAAACCTTGGCTAATATCCTTTGTTATGTGTTCATTTCCGCTGCTATCTGATATATGATAATTGCTATGTGTTATGTGATTTATTATTGATTATTGCATCATAGCATGTCATGTAGTTGCATTAGTAACTTATTGAGATTTATCTCACCCCCTTTCTTTTTATCTTTGTTTTTCCTTAACCCCCCCCAGGACCAAGGAATTAGACTCGCTGATCACGAGGACGTCGCGAGGGTTGAGCTTTTGGGGCAAGTGTATATTGGTGGGTTTACATTATATAAATGTGTAACTCTTTTGGGGATAGTTGTACCACACTTTGACGTCACTAAGATTTGTATATTTTATTATTTTGTAGTGTGAGCTTGTGGGGCTTACACTAGTACATTGTTGTTGTTAAATTGTTTTCCAAAACCTTGTGTTATCATCTTTTGATATGAAATGAAATTTTTATCTCCGATATTTTGGTATTTTAATTAGTAAGTCGACGTCCAGCTCGCGATCTCGGGCCCTTGGGGTTCGGGGTCTCGACAGTTGGTATCAGAGCTATGGTTTAGCTCTAAGTATAAGTCTAGGTGGACTAGTATGACCTAGGTGGGTAGTTGTGTTCAGAGTGAGTAACGGTTGATGTTTTCTGCAGGTAATTGTTCTCAATGGCTAGAAGAAGAACAGGTGAAGGTTCTAGTGGGGCTCAGAATCAGAATGATCTTCGGGAAGAGAACCGTGCCATGTTCCAAGGCATGTTTGAGGCGGCCATCAAGGCAATTCATGACCAAGTACCGAGAGTAGAACAAGCACCACCACCCCGATATGGTTTGGAGCAATTCTTGAAACTGAAACTGGCAGAGTTCGATGGTGAGCCCGATGTGAAGAAGGCCGAACTATGGGTTGAGTCTATGGAGAAAATCTATGATGTGTTTGGATGCACGGACGAGGATAGGGTCCGGTTTGCGGCTTATAAGCTTGTGGGTGCCGCCGAGCATTGGTGGAAAGGAGTTAAAGCTAGTTGGGATGACACTCACACAGTGCATGCGTGGGAATTGTTTGTGCGGAAGTTCAAAGAGCATTTTATTCCGGTAGTGGATCAGAACCGAAAGGAGATCAAGCTTCTCAACTTGGAGCAAGGTTTGTTGTCTATAGCTCAGTACTCGGCTAAGTTCACAGAATTAGCCCGGTATTGTGACTATCTTGTCAGGACCGAAGAACAGAAAGCTATGAGATTCATCCGGGGTTTGAAGACTTCTATCCGTACTCAGCTTATAGCCCAGAGGATTGTGACATTCCAAGATGCGGTAGACCGTGCATACTTGATCGAGCAAGATATTGGGGAACATAAGAGGAAGACCGAGGTGGCCAACCCGAGTAAGCAAGGAGCGCAGAGCAAGTCACAAACAAGGATTGATAACCGAGGTAACTTTGGGGGACAATCTCAGTCCCGAGGGCAACCTGTTGGTAGTAGTGCCCTAGGCACGTTCAATAAACGTTGTAATTGTTATCATTTATTTCATATCAATAAAGAGATGTTTTGATTATTATTGTTGTTCATGTTTACTTATAATAATCTCCGTCCCTAGTACTTGTTAAGCACTAGTATAAAGGCTAAATGATCATGGGATGATCATGTTAGATTTATGGGTACTTGTTTGGAACAAGGTACTGGACATGTCCCGCTGTATGAGATTTATGTCATGGTCTATGTCGTACATATATCTCATATTAGTTATGTTATTTGAATCCTTAGACATGAAGTTATTATAGTCTTCCACTTGATGAACATTGTGTTTGACATATTCAAACGCTACCTTAACACGGTAGTTATAAAGGGTATGATTGGCATAATCGGATTCCCGTTGGGAAGAATAATAAGCTAAATGGATTTGTCCCTCCTCAGAGAGATGTCAAGCTTGGGCCTCTCGTAGGAATGATGTTGATGAAATGTTCGGCCGGACTCAAATGAATTGATTGGATCAATGTCATTTGGATTATCAACATATTCGGAATCGAGAAAGTATTGAACAAAACAAGTTGACTGTTTGACCATGACTTGTGTTCAATGACATCGTGGACAAAAGGATTATGACATATTCTAAAGGAATGCGAACTTGTGTCTAGTTATACTATTTGGGTAGGTATGACGGTTTGCTAGAACCTAATCATATCTTATGGGATCATGTTTGAGCTCATTGCCAACTTAGTATAATCCTAGAGGGTCACACACAATAGAACGAATCTTTAAAAAGGACTACATTGGAATTTTGGAAATTCTGGACTTTCTGGGAAGTGGGCGACTGCACATTCTGGACTGGGCGGCCGCACACTTAGCCAAATTTTATACCAGTTTTGTTTCAGATAGTTGTGCGACCGCACAGAGGGTTTTGGGCGGCCGCACAGTACTGTCGGGTGGCAGATTCCTAATTTGATTAGGAAACGAATTTTGGACGGATTTTGACACAAGTTTCCTATTTGGAATAGGTCATACTTGTGTATAAAAGACAAAATTCGGCCAGCACTCAATACTAATGATTTTGTGATTCTCAAAGAGTTTGAGAGAGGGTTTATTTTGTTCCAAGACATTCTTGGTTGAGGAACAAAATAATACACAAAATAAATTCCATATATTTATTTTTTATTGTGAAAAAGTGTTTCACAATTTGGTCTAGCAACCAAGATCAAAGAAGCTCCTTTGATATTCGTTCGAAGTGTGGATACCGCTAGAGGGTGAAAATCATCATCTTCAAAGTTCGTGTTCAAGCTTTGTGATCGCGATCAAGTCTTCAAACCTCCACCAAAGACCAAGAGAATTTGATAGCCATCAAGGGTTAGTTTATTCCTTTATTCTTATGTTGTATTTGATTTAATCATATGAACGGATCCATGACTTTGGGTTTCAAAATTTTAAATGCTAAATTCCGCTGCGCATGTTTGATCGAAACCCAACAGTGGTATCAGAGCCCCGTTCATGTTGATTATTTCAATACCTAGATCATGTTATGTGTATATAAATTGTTTATGTGCCTTGCATGATTTGAATATTGGAATATATGTTGTTTATGTGTTTTGTGATTTTATGTGGTTTATTGTTTTGCAACTTTAATCGCACGATTCAATCGCAATAAATAAATTATGGTGGATTCAGAATTGTTGATTATTAATTTTCGATTGGATCAAAGTTTTAATAATCGGGGAAAAACAATTTTGAGACAAAATTTTCGAACTTTGAAAATTCTGCACATTCTGATGGTACTGGGCGACCGCACAAAACGCCTTGGGCGGCCGCACAGTTTTGGGCGACCGCACAAGGGTTTTTGGGCGGCCGCACAAGTTGATCAGAAGGTCTGATTTTGGTTGAAAAACCAGAATCTAGAATTTTTCGAAAGATTCAACAAAACCAGTAACAGAACCAGTCCAGACTTGCTGATTTGGAATGGGTTTTGGGTAGTTGGTTTGTGTGTGGATTTTGGGATTTGATTTTCCTATTTGTTTTAGTCTTGTGATTCTAAGATTGGTTCAAGGTTTGGATGGCTAATCTGCGTTCATCGAGATTGTGTTTCCCAAACTTGATCGCAATCAAAGTTTCAAAGATAAAACGAAGTTAGAATTATGAAGAGTTCATAATTGCTAAAATTGAGAAACAAAGTTCTTGATTCAATGATTGGAGATCCATGAGGAATTGTGAATGCAATTGGCCTACGTTCATCGAGACCATCTATTGCTTAGTTTCGGCCACATGGACTACTTTCTTGGTTTCTTGAATTAGTGCGGGATTGTGGTTGCCTTATGGCTTAGTTCGACCGCACTTCTTGTTGTCTTGATTTGGAGATAATAACCAAAGTTGAAATAGTCTCATCCTCATAATTATAGAGAAACTAATGACACATAAATATCATGCTTAAATTAATGGAGATTAATTTAGTGGCTAAACTTGATGTGTAACATGTTTATATTATGTGCTCATAAATGTGTTATATGCTATATGTGATGAACCTTCAAAGAAAGTTTTAAGTTTTTTATTGCCATGCCATGATTAAAACACTTGTTAGTACATGAGTGATTTTAATGTAGATTCGCCCTAGCGAGATGCATTAAATTTGTTTATGTATGAGCAAGATAGATAGTGTGGGCACGCCCTAGCGGGACACATTAACTGTGCGTTTAAAATGGTTAGACTTAATTGGGCGTCAAAACAGTTTTGGGCCTAGGCAAAGATGAGGTTTAACATGCTTTTTGAAATTTGATTTCTTAAAGAATCTCATAAAAGGAACTAAGAGTCATATGAGATATGATTGACAAGAGTTGTCTACCTAATTAATTTGATTTTGTGTAATCCGCCTTAACGGACTTGAAATTAAATTAAAGTTGGATCTTAACACATTTAAATTATATTATACATTGGATGTATATGAAGGTTATATAATTTAGTGGGAGTATTTTGTTTGAAAAATACATTATTTATCTCTTTAATGAAAATCGGTACTTATTAAATTTTGGAAATTTTTGCATATTTGTAGATAATGACTAATAACACTCAATCAATGTCGTTGCGATCGATCCTTGAGAAGGATAAGCTCGAAGAGAATGGTACCAACTTTATGGATTAGATCCGTAGCATAAGAATCGTTCTTAGGCAAGAAGATAAGTTGTACATTCTCGATGGGCCTCTCCCCGCTGAACCACCGCCTACTGCCCCTAGGGTAGAAAGAGACAATTACAAGAAACATCGTAATGATTCTAGAGATGTAAGTTGTCTCATGCTTGCTGCTATGTGTTCAAAACTCCAACAGAGTTTGGAACATTTGGAAGCCTATGAGATAGGCGTGGAGTTGAGAACCATGTTTCAAGAGCAAGCTAGGCAAGAGAGGTACAAGACCATTGTTGCATTCACTACTAGTAAAATGAATGAAGGGCAACAAGTGAGTCCTCACTTTCTTAAAATGAAAGGTTATGTAGAGCACCTTGAGAAACTTGGCTATCCAATCCCATTGGAGCTAGCCACGGATCTCATTCTTAATTCATTGCCTAAAAGTTATAATCAGTTTGTGATGAATTATAACATGCATGGAATGGATAAGAATCTCTCTGAGTTGCATGGGATGCTCAAAACTGCAGAGATGAAAATTGTGGAGAAAGGTTCTCCCGTGCTCTTGGTTCATGATGGGAAGAAGCCTGGTGCCAAAGGCAAGGGTAAGGCAAAAGTTGTCAAACCCAAGATAAGCAAGGCAAAGGTTGCCAAGGCTTCTGAGGCAAAACCCGATTCACAAAAGGATGCAATCTGTTTCCATTGTCAAGAAATTGGTCATTGGAAACGTAATTGCAAGGCTTTCTTGGAAGAGCAAAAGAAGAAGAAGAGCAGCAAGGTTGCGTCGACTTCAGGTATCTATATGATAGATATTCTCCTTTCTACCACTGATTCTTGGGTATTGGATACCGGATGTGGTTCTCACATTTGTCTAAATGTGCAGGGACTAAAGAATAGGAGACTGCTTAAAGAAGGTGAAGTAGATCTACGCGTGGGGAATGGAGCAAGAGTTGCTGCATTAGCCGTAGGGACTTATGAAGTCACTTTACCTTCCGGATTAATTCTTGTTTTGAACAATTGTTATTATGTTCCGGATTTAAGCAGAAATATTATTTCAATTTCTTGTTTGGATAATGAAGGTTTTAAGTTTCTTATTAAGAATAAGAAATTTTCTATTTATTTAAATGATGTGCTTTATGGTATTGCTAATTCATTTAATGGCCTTTATATCTTGGATGTCAAGAATGAAAATAATGTCTATCATGTAAATAAGAAATCTAAACCTAATGATGTAAATCATACTTATTTGTGGCATTGCCGTCTTGGTCATATTAATGAGAAGCGTATCTCAAAACTCCATGGGGACGGACTTTTGGGTTCATGTGACTTAGAGTCATATGACACTTATGAGTCGTGTCTTCTTGGAAAAATGACTAAGACACCTTTTACCAAGTTGGGTGAAAGGGCAAGCGACTTATTGGGGTTGATACATTCCGATGTATGCGGACCATTAAGTAGCAATGCTAGGGGAGGATTTCAATACTTCATAACCTTCACTGATGATTATAGTAGATTTGGGTATGTTTACCTAATGAAACATAAAAGTGAAGCATTTGAGATATTTAGAATATTTCAAATGAAGTAGAAAAACAACTTGGCAAAAGTATAAAGGCACTTCGATCAGATCGAGGTGGTGAATACTTAAGTCAAGAATTTGACGATCATCTAAAGAATTGTGGAATAGTTTCACAATTGACTCCGCCCGGAACACCACAATGGAATGGTGTGTCTGAGAGGAGAAATCGGACTTTGTTAGACATGGTTCGATCAATGATGAGTCAAGTTGATTTTCCAATATCCTTTTGGGGTTACGCCCTAGAAACCGCTGCTTTCACACTAAATCAAGTTCCAACTAAATCGGTTCCAAAGACTCCATATGAGATGTGGAGTGGAAAGAAACCTAGTTTATCTTTCATGAGGATTTGGGGTTGCGAAGTTTATGTCAAGAGACTTATCTCTGACAAACTAGCACACAAATCTGATAAATGTATTTTCGTGGGATATCCTAAGGAAACTAAAGGATATTACTTTTACAACCGAGAGGACAACAAAGTGTTTGTTGCCCGAACTGGTGTCTTTCTAGAGAAAGAGTTTCTCTCCAAAGAAATCAGTGGGAGTAAAATAAATCTTGAAGAAATTCGAGACCCAGAAAATAACATTGAACCAATAGTGGAACAAGAACAAGAACCACAAGGAGTTGTGGAACCTGTTCAAAATACACAAGCATCTCGCAGATCTAGTAGGTTACGATCCGAGCCCGAGAGATATGATTTCTCGTAACGGATAGTAATGAGGTAGAAATCATTGAGAATGATGAACCGTCAACCTACCAAGAGGCGATGTCTTCTCCTGATTCGGACAAGTGGCTTGGAGCCATGGAATCCGAATTGCAATCCATGCAAGACAATCAAGTTTGGAATTTGATTGATGCGCCCGAAGGTGTAAAAACCATAGGATGCAAATGGGTCTTCAAGAAGAAGACTGACATGGATGGGAAGGTGCATACTTACAAAGCTAGGCTTGTAGCGAAGGGTTATAGGCAAGTTCATGGTATTGACTATGATGAGACCTTTTCACCCGTAGCAATGATCAAGTCTATAAGAATTTTGCTTGCCATTGCCGCATATCATGACTATGAAATATGGCAGATGGACGTCAAAACCACTTTCCTGAATGGAAAACTCCAAGAGGATGTGTATATGACACAACCAGAAGGTTTTGAACAAAATTCTAAGGTATGCAAATTGCAAAGATCCATCTATGGATTGAAGCAAGCTTCAAGGAGTTGGAATCTCCGTTTTGATGAATCGGTCAAAGAGTTTGGTTTCATCAAGAACGAAGATGAGCCTTGTGTATACAAGAAGATTAGTGGGAGCATAGTGCTATTCCTTATTTTATACGTGGATGACATATTGCTCATTGGAAACGACATTCCTACACTTCAGTCTGTGAAGACTTGGTTAGGAAAGTGCTTCGCAATGAAAGATATGGGTGAAGCCGCATATATACTTGGCATTAAGATCTATAGAGATAGATCAGGAGGCTACTTGGTTTAAGCCAAAGTACATACATTGACAAGGTCATTAGAAGATTCCGTATGGAAAATTCTAAGAGAGGCACCTTGCCCGTGTTACATGGAGTTTCTCTAAGCAAGACTCAATGTCTTAAGACAAAAGATGAGCGTGAGAAAATGAATGATGTTCCATATGCTTCGGCAATTGGGTCCATCATGTATGCCATGATTTGTACTAGGCCGGATGTGTCTTATGCTTTGAGCATGACAAGTAGATACCAATCCGACCCTGGCGAAAATCACTGGATAGCTGTAAAAGCGATTCTTAAGTACTTGAGAAGAACTAAAGACTCATTTTTGGTCTATGGAGGAATGGAAGATGATCTCGTTGTAAATGCTTACACAGATGCAAGCTTCCAAACCGACAAAGATGATAGCCGATCGCAATCGGGTTTTGTGTTTATGTTAAATGGTGGAGCTGTAAGCTGGAAGAGTTCCAAGCAAAGTACAACCGCTGATTCTACAACAGAAGCTGAGTATATTGCTGCATCGGATGCTGCAAAGGAAGCTGTTTGGATTAAGAAGTTCATAACTGAACTTGAAGTGGTTCCTAGTATTGCTAATCCAATAGACCTTTATTGTGATAATAATGGTGCTATTGCTCAAGCAAAGGAACCAAGAGCACATCAGAAATCCAAACACATACTTAGGCGTTTTCATATCATTCGAGATATCGTTGATAGGGGAGACGTAAATATATGCAGAGTACCTACTGATGACAATGTTGCGGACCCGCTAACAAAGGGACTTCCACAAGCTAAACATGATGGTCATGTTAGGTCCATGGGTATTAGATACATGGGAGATTGGGCCTAGGGCAAGTGGGAGATTGTTGGTAGTAGTGCCCTAGGCACGTTCAATAAACGTTGTAATTGTTATCATTTATTTCATATCAATAAAGAGATGTTTTGATTATTATTTTTGTTCATGTTTACTTATAATAATCTCCGTCCCTAGTACTTGTTAAGCACTAGTATAAAGGCTAAATGATCATGGGATGATCATGTTAGATTTATGGGTACTTGTTTGGAACAAGGTACTGGACATGACCCGCTGTATGAGATTTATGTCATGGTCTATGTCGTACATATATCTCATATTAGTTATGTTATTTGAATCCTTAGACATGAAGTTATTATAGTCTTCCACTTGATGAACATTGTGTTTGACATATTCAAACGCTACCTTAACACGGTAGTTATAAAGGGTATGATTGGCATAATCGGATTCCCGTTGGGAAGAATAATAAGCTAAATGGATTTGTCCCTCCTCGGAGAGATGTCAAGCTTGGGCCTCTCGTAGGAATGATGTTGATGAAATGTTCGGCCGGACTCAAATGAATTGATTGGATCAATGTCATTTGGATTATCAACATATTCGGAATCGAGAAAGTATTGAACAAAACAAGTTGACTGTTTGACCATGACTTGTGTTCAATGACATCGTGGACAAAATGATTATGACATATTCTAAAGGAATGCGAACTTGTATCTAGTTATACTATTTGGGTAGGTATGACGGTTTGCTAGAACCTAATCATATCTTATGGGATCATGTTTGAGCTCATTGCCAACTTAGTATAATCCTAGAGGGTCACACACAATAGAACGAATCTTTAAAAAGGACTACATTGGAATTTTGGAAATTCTGGACTTTCTGGGAAGTGGGCGACCGCACATTCTGGGGTAGGAGCTGGGGCTCCACAGGGTCAGAAAAGGGATGCTACGGGAAAGGCCAAAGTCCAAGGAAAAGTGTTTGCAATGAATCAGCATCAGGCAGATGATCCCTCAGTGATTGGAGGTATTGTTTCTATATCTAATGTGAGCGCGCGTACGTTAGTAGATCCAGGATCATCTCATTCTTACATTTCTGTGCAATTTACTTCTTTGTTAAATGCTGCATCTGAGTCTTTGCCCTATGTGTTAGAGGTGTCAACTCCTATGGGAGAATGTTTGGTGACCGATAGAGTATTTCGTGCTTGTGATGTGCTTATATGTGGTCGTGTCTTGTGTGCGGACTTGGTAGTCCTTCCTATTCAGGACTTTGATGTTATTTTGGGTATGGATTGGCTGAGCAAGTTTCATGCTTCTGTTGACTGTCGTAGAAAGGTCGTTAATTTTTCCATCCCTGATGTGCCTAAGTTTACTTTTGAGGCTATGCCTTTTGGTAAAAATTTTCGTATCATTTCTTATGTGAAAGCGAGAAAATTATTGCACCGTGGTTGTGAGGGGTACTTGGCTAGTGTGCTTGATACTAGGAAAGAATCCCCTAGTTTGGAGAGTGTTCGGGTAGTTAGGGAATTTCCCGATGTTTTCTCTTCTGAATATGATATGCCTCCAGATCGTGAAATAGAATTTTGTATAGATCTTTTGCCGGGTATGGCTCCGATTTCAAAGGCACCGTATAGATTGGCTCCCGCAGAGTTGAAGGAACTAAAGGTTCAGTTGCAAGAGTTGCTTGATCGAGGGTTTATCCGCCCTAGTGTTCCCCGTGGGGAGCACCGGTTTTATTTGTGCGGAAGAAAGATGGTTCTTTGAGATTGTGTATCGATTACCGGAAGTTGAATCAGGTTACAGTGAAGAATAAGTATCCTCTACCGCACATTAATGATTTATTTGATCAACTTCAAGGGTCTGTGGTGTTTTCTAAACTTGATTTGAGGAGTGGGTACCATCAACTGAAGGTTCGATCGGAGGATATTCCGAAGACTGCCTTTCGCACCCGTTATGGTCATTACGAGTTCTTGGTTATGCCGTTTGGGTTGACGAACGCGCCTGCCGTATTTATGGATTTGATGAACCGGGTTTTCCATCCTTATCTTGATTCGTTCGTGGTGGTCTTTATTGATGATATACTCGTCTACTCTAAATCTAGAGAGGAGCACGAGCAACACTTGAGAACAATTTTATCCATCCTCGCGAGGGAGCAGTTGTTTGCGAAGTTTAGTAAATGCGAATTTTGGCTCGAGAAGGTTTCATTTCTGGGTCATGTTATTTCTAAAGATGGGATTTCCGTAGATCCTTCAAAGATAGAAGCCATAGTGGATTGGAAGAGACCCGAGTCAGTGACCGAGATCAGAAGTTTTCTGGGTTTAGCCGGGTATTACAGAAGATTTATTGAAGGGTTTTCGAGGATCGCTACTCCGATGACTCAGTTGACCCGGAAGAATGTCCCGTTTGAGTGGACCGAGAAATGTGACAAGAGTTTCGAGGAATTGAAGAAGAGGTTGACTACCGCTCCGATCTTGACTTTGCCTAATGGGAGCGATGGTCTAGTGATTTACAGTGATGCTTCGAAAGAGGGTTTGGGTTGTGTGTTGATGCAGAACGGGAAAGTAATTGCTTATGCTTCGAGGAAGTTGACCCCTAGTGAACAGAATTACCCCACTCACGATATGGAGTTGGCGGCGATAGTCTTTGTGTTGCACAAATGGAAGCATTACCTTTATGGAGCGAAGTTTGAGATTTTTACCGATCACAAGAGTTTGAAATATCTCTTCTCTCAAAAGGAATTGAACAACCGGCAGCGTAGGTGGATGGAGCTTTTAAAGGATTACGATTGTACAATATCTTATCACCCGGGAAAAGCAAATGTTGTTGCCGATGCGATTAGTAGGAAGTCTTATGTGGCTTCGATGATGGCCCGTGAGTGGAAGATGCTTGAGGATGTGCGAGATTGGTGTCCTCGTGAATCGAGACATGGGGCTATTTTTGCGAATATTAGGGTATCTCCGACCCTAATTCAGAGGATAAAGGAAGCTCAGAAAGAAGATCCCGAGTTGGTGAAAATAATAGGTAAATTGAAAGAGAAGAACTTCGAGGATTTTTCGGTTAGCCCGATTGGAGTTTTGTCCGTGGCAGATTGTGTGTTCCGGATGTTAATGGAATTAAACAGAGAGTTCTTGATGAGGGTCACAAATCGAGGTATACCATCCATCCCGGGAGTACGAAGATGTATCAGGATTTGAAGCAACAATTTTGGTCGATTAACATGAAGAGGGAGATCGCAGACTATGTATCGAAATGTTTAACTTGTCAGCAGGTCAAAGCCGAGCATCAGAGACCCGCGGGACTACTTCACCCGTTAGAGATTCCGGAATGGAAATGGGAGCATGTGACTATGGATTTCGTTACGGGACTACCTCGTACCCGTAGGAAGTATGATAGTGTTTGGGTAATCGTGGATAGATTGACCAAGAGTGCACATTTCTTGCCTATGGATATTCGATACTCGATGGAAAAGCTTGCGACCCTTTACATTGATGAGATTGTGAGATTGCATGGGGTTCCGGTTAGCATTGTGTCAGATCGAGACCCGAGGTTTACTTCTAGATTCTGGAAGGCTTTCAGGAAGCTTTGGGTACAGATTTGCGATTCAGCACAGCTTTTCACCCTCAGACCGATGGGCAATCCGAGAGGACCATTCAGATTTTGGAGGATATGTTGCGAGCTTGTTCGATAGACTTTTCCGATTCTTGGGATAGACATTTACCGTTAGTGGAATTCTCTTACAACAACAGTTACCAGGCTAGTATCTAGATGGCACCTTATGAGGCCTTATATGGGAGAAAATGTAGATCGCCTATCTGTTGGGATGAGGTCGGTGAAGCGAAGATCGTGGGTATTGATTTGCTTCAGGATTCAGTTGAGAAAGTTAGAGTTATCCGGGATCGATTGAAAACAGCCCAGAGTCGACAAAAGAGCTATGCAGATAACCGAAGGCGAGATCTTAGTTTTCAGACCAGTGATTTTGTGTTCTTGAAAGTATCTCCGAAGGTGGGTATTCGAAGGTTCGGGAAGAAAGGCAAATTGGCTCCGAGGTTTATAGGTCCGTTTGAGATTCTGGGAAAAGTGGGACTTCTAGCATATCGCCTTGCGTTGCCGTCATCCTTAGACCGGTTGCACAACGTCTTTTACGTTTCTATGCTTCGGAAGTACGTTCATGATCCTTCTCACGTGTTACCAAGGGTACCGGAGGATATAGAGCCCGATATGACTTATGAGGAACGACCGGTTAGGATCATTGACTCCAAAGTCCAAGAATTGAGAAACAAAAGCATTGCGTTGGTTAGAGTTCTTTGGAGGAATCATAATATCGAGGAGTCGACGTGGGAGCTCCGAGATGAGATCGAGAGGAAATATCCGTGGCTTTTTAATTCGGGTAAGTCTCGTTAAAATTCGGGTCGAATTTTCTTTAAGGGGGAGTGAATGTCACGACCCGAAAACTAGGCTCTATTTTATTAGTAATAAATAATTATTATTTATTTATTTGCTTATTTATTTATTTAAATTATTATTTATTTAAATATTTATGTGTGCATTTTATGTTTCATAATAATTATGCCTAGCATTTTATTTGAGTCATTTGGGTTAGTGTAGTATTGTTGGGTCTTAATTGTTAGTAGGGAGTGTAAGTATTTGTGTTAGTAGATGGGGAAGGGGTCTAAGTGTAAGTTTTTAAAAATAATAACCAACAACTCCCTCCTTCTCCCTCACCTCTCCCTCATCCCCCATCTTTCCCAGCACACTTTCTTTCTCTCTCTCTCCTTGAATTTGGTAAGTATTTCTTCTCTACCTTCTCTCTTCAATCTAACCATCTTCCTCTTGTTATTTCTCATTTCTTAAAACATGAAACTTGTTTAGATCGTCGTTAGTATCGTAGAGGGCTAAAAATATTCGAGTTCCGTCAACTTTGAGAAAATTCAAGTAAGTTACTTTCCCCCCATTTTTATGCTAAAAAGTTCATATCATGCTTATATAATGCTTGGGTTGTATATTTGAAGTTTGGTTGAGTTTGGAATTTATTTGGGATTTGTTAGTGTTTTGGCTAAAAATGGTGTTCTTGGGAATGTGGGGATTCAATCTTAGTTCAAGTTGTGGAATGATGTTATCTATGCCTCCCATAATCTTAGTTGTTGTTTTGGTTCATTTTGGAACTTGTTAAAGGAGTTGATTTTGAGTATTTTGTGTTGGGTGGATTTTGGGTCGAAATTGTAAGAACCCAGCTCTGTTTTCCCGGCCATGAACCAGACCAGGCGCCCGCCCGGGTTGGACCAGGCGCCCGCCTACCCAGCTTTTTATGCGGACAGACCTTCTGGTCAATTAAGCGCCCGCCCGCCCCTTGCCAGGCGCCCGCCCGCCCCCTGTTCCAAATTCTGCCCTTTTGCTTGGTTTAGGACTAATGGCTTAACTAGTTTAGGTTTTATTCTTCTAATTAACTTAAGTTAACATCGTGGAACACTTTATTAATTGGACTTGATTCTTTTGTGAATAAATATGTTATGGAATTTGATTAAGTATCATTTTGGGAATGTGGTCCATCCTTGATGTGTTGTTTGGATTGGTTTACCTTTGTGGTAATTTATTTGGATTGGTTCCCTACTTTGGAATCATTAGTTGTTTATCGTGCTAGTATTTTATTACTTAGCCTTTACTTGAAAGTCCAGCTGGTATTTTGTGTGTGTTTGGGCGATGCGAAACATTATGATGGCACAGCCAAGTCCATTGTGATGTTGACCATTGTTTTGCCCCATTATTTCCCTCCTCCAGATTGGCCTTGGATGTGAGATGAGATAGCCCCTTTGTGAGCACTTTAGCTATCGGTTTTCGGGCTTTGACTGTGTGTCACTGTCCCCTTGTTATTGGTTCTGGTACCGGGGGTTTTCTCTTCAAGCTTTCATGCTATTACGAAGATGTTGATTGTTGATTGTTGATTATTGAAGCTGCGCAGCGACCTTATTTGGTTTATCGGTTTGGAAAACCTTGGCTAATATCCTTTGTTATGTGTTCATTTCCACTGCTATCTGATATATGATAATTGCTATGTGTTATGTGATTTATTATTGATTATTGCATCATAGCATGTCATGTAGTTGCATTAGTAACTTATTGAGATTTATCTCACCCCCTTTCTTTTTATCTTTGTTTTTCCTTAACCCCCCCCCCAGGACCAAGGAATTAGACTCGCTGATCACGAGGACGTCGCGAGGGTTGAGCTTTTGGGGCAAGTGTATATTGGTGGGTTTACATTATATAAATGTGTAAATCTTTTGGGGATAGTTGTACCACACTTTGACGTCACTAAGATTTGTATATTTTATTATTTGTAGTGTGAGCTTGTGGGGCTTACACTAGTACATTGTTGTTGTTAAATTGTTTTCCAAAACCTTGTGTTATCATCTTTTGATATGAAATGAAATTTTTATCTCCGATATTTTGGTATTTTGATTAGTAAGTCGACGTCCAGCTCGTGATCTCGGGCCCTCGGGGTTCGGGGTCGCGACACCGGTTCTGGAGTATGTGGTTCATCTTCAGTGACCCCCTGACCTTGGTCATCATGAACCGTCCTGCTCCCACCCGAGTCTGGAATATCCACCTCTACAACCTCCGGTTCCGAACTAATATCATCAGATGCCCCCTTTCTGTCCTTGTACAAAACCTGTTCATTGAATACCACATCTCGACTACGAATAATTTTATGGTTTTGATCATCCCAAAACTTATACCCGAATTCATCCCCGCCATACCCAATAAACGTACATTTTACAGATTTTGCATCTAATTTAGTTCTATCAGCATAATCAATATGAACATATGAAACGCAGTCAAATATGCGAAGAAAAGACAGATTTACCTGCTTGCCACTCCATGCTTCCTCTGGAATTCCATTCCCCAATGGTACCGATGGTCCCCTATTGATCAAGAAAGCCGCCATGTCAACTGCATATGCCCAAAACGTCTTCGGAAGTCCACACTTCAACCTCATACTTCTAGCCCGCTCGTTCAATGTCATGTTCATCCTCTCTGCAACCCCGTTGTGTTGTGGTGTGCCCTTTGGAGTCTTCTCCATACGAATCACATTCGCTGCACAATATTCCCTAAACTCCTCGAGCTTATACTCCCCTCCGTTATCTGATCTCAAGCACTTAAGCTTAAGTCCCGTCTGATTCTCCACCAAGGCCCTCCACTTCTTGAATACCTCGAAAGCTTCATCTTTCCCCTTTAAGAAGTAGACCCAGACCTTCCTTGTTGAATCATCAATGAAGGTCATGTAATATGACGCACTACCCAGAGAAGTTACCGGAGATGGTCCCCACAAATCCGTGTGAACCAGTTCTAACTTTGCTTCCCTCAAAGCCCTACCTGTCCTCGAGAAATTACTTCTCGCCTGTTTGCCAAACACACAATCTTCGCAGATCCCCACGTCGACTGTCTTCAAACCCGGTAGTAGTCCCTTTGAGCAAAGTACCTTCATCCCCTTCTCACTCATGTGACCCAATCGACAGTGCCACAAATCAGTATCACCCTTGGCTGACGCCACCGCGATACTATCCTTGGTGTTATTCGCTAAATACAATGTCCCCTCCTTATTACCCCGAGCGATCTCACGATCCTCCTTGGTAATAACCCAGTTCCTGCAGCCGAATGTTACATTGTAACCTTCTTCGTCCAACTGCCCAACTGATAATAGGTTCTTTTTCAAACCCGGAATGTGCCTGACCCCGTTCAGATGTAAGACCTTCCCGTCCGATGCCCCTATTCTGACATCCCCCTTCCCCTTGATTTCCCAAGGATCGCCATCCGCCAGATAGACCTTACCGAAATCACCGGAAGTATAATTCTCCATCTCCTCTGCATGCCCGCAAGAGTGGAATGATGCCCCCGAATCCAGCACCCATGATTCTAGTGCACTACTAACACTCAGAACCAGTACATCATCACCTTCGACTGTCACATTCACCGAATTGCCCCTATGATTGGGACAATCCTTCTTGTAGTGTCCTAACTCCTTGCAATGATAACACTGCACCGATCCTTTCGCAACCCTTGGTTTATCTCTGATCTCCACAGCCTTGCCCTTACCACCCACCACGTTCTCCCTAGATTCAGTTTTCCCTTGTTTGCTAGTACCCGGCCTTCCCCTGCTAGTAGTAGCTAAGGCCGATCCCGAAGCAGTCGATGTCCCCAACTTCTTTATGCGATTTTCCTCGCCCAAGAGAAAGTCTTTAACATCATCATACTTCAATTTGTTTTTACCTGCTGAAGCATTGATCGCTGTCACCATCCCGCTCCAACTTCCTGGTAAAGAAACTAGCAACAAGCACGCATGAACCTCATCATCAAACGTAATCTCCAACGCAGTCAATGAGTCTATAACATCCATAAACTTATCGATGTGTTTAGCCAAGGATCCTCCCTCTTGCATCTTGAGACTACCCATCTTGCGTATCAAATCAACCTTGTTTGCAGCAGATGGAGTTTCAAATCTCTCAGTAAGATAATCCAATAGCTCTTTGGTGGTCTTCGCCTTTTTGGTAGTCTTCGCGATCCACTTAGACAAAGTAGATCTGACCACCCCTAGGGCCTTCCGATCCATGAGATCCCAATCTTCCTGCTTTTCTCCTTCCGGTTTGACGCCTTTTAGAGGCTTATAGAGATCTTTGTTATACAAGAGATCCTCTATCTGCATCCTCCAAAATCCGTAGTCAGACCCATCGAATTTCTCAACCGCCTGTTTGTCCTTGCCCATTCTTGATTGCTTGACAACACCCAATCGCTCGATAAACCAATCTTACGATTAAACCCTGATCTCCAAACCAGAGCTCTGATACCAGTTGTTGTGGATATGGCCCTCCACTACCCAAGCAAACCCACAAGAACAATAAGAGCACACAAAACAAAGCACAAGAAATCAAAGCAAGAAAAGACACAGAAATTGTTTACCCAGTTCGTCAATATGTTTGACTACGTCTGGGGGCACTACCAAGCCAGGATCTTGCACTATAATATGTTAAATCTGAGTTACAATGAGTTTGGGGGCGGAACATTGCTTAAATATAAGCCCTGGAATAAGATCTAAACCTAAACAAAGAAGGAATCCCGAAATCCCGTCAGCGGACCAGGCGCCCGCCTGGCCTACCCCAAGCGCCCGCTTGATATTGATTTTCCGAAGGACCAACCTTCTGTCCAAATAAGCGCCCGCCTGCTATGCCCCGAGCGCCCGCTCGCTCCTCCGCCTGGTATTTCTCCTTTTTTGTTCCTTTGAGGATCTCTATTCCAACATACATCTCGGTTTCAAATTAGAAGTGCCTAAATCGTGATCATTTAGTATAACTTATTAGTACATCTCGGTTTCAAATTAGAAGTGCCTAAATCGTGATCATTTAGTATAACTTATTAGCAGCGACGAAGTCCAATTTTTTTTTGAAAAATGATTGAGATTATTTTGGAGAAAAATATACGTACTTATTATAAATATAAAAAATTGGAACAAAAGATGGTCGATGACCATAACATAATTTTTACCAAAATAAAAAAGGTATATTTTAATGTACTTATTATAAATATAAAAAATTGGAACAAAAGATGGTCGATGACCATAACATAATTTTTACCAAAATAAAAAAGGTATATTTTAATGTAAAGTTTTCAAAATTTAGAGTCACTAATTGGTAGTGGATAATCTTATTTTGTTACTCCATCTGTCTCAGCTTAAGTTCTTATTTTTCTTTTTGATAGGTCTCAGTTTAAGGTTTTTATTTGTTTTATTCCTTAAATCTTAAATGGCAAAGTATGAACAGTGTTTTGGACAATCTTGTCCGAGCAAAGCTAGGGGCACAAAATAAACTCACAAAATCTTGCTCACAACATGAGGTGGCGTGGCGATATTTTATTGGTTGCATCGATAATGGACCTGCCACACTCTAATTTAAAACACCAATAAAATCATTAAACCTACGATTTTGTGAGCAAGATTTTGTGATTTTTTTGTGCCCCTAGTATTATTCATCTTGTCCTCATAAGTTCATACTCCATCCGTCTCAAAATAAATGTCGTTTTGAAGTGTTTCACGAATATTAAGAAATGTCATTAATGCATGTAAAAAAGTTCCTAATACCCCTAAAGTAATTCAACTACCAAGAGAATTAAATGGTTAGGTAATAGATAGTTCACTATCATTATTAAGGGTATAATTGGTATAGAGCAATAAAAAAAACTTTGAAAATAGTGAAACGACAAGTATTTTGAGACAAAATTTAACTCTCAAAACGACATCTATTTTGAGACGGAGGGAGTATATTACAAAAAAATCATCACTTATCTATCTACTTTTAACTCACTTGTTTTATGAATGAGCAATTATATCCTCCTCACACTACTATTGTTGATTCAAGTTTGCTTTAATTCCTTAATAAACATGTAAAATCAAACTAAAAAACTTAAACCGAGGCGGAAGGAGTAGTTTAATTTCGAATGTTCTATATAGTGGGAGGGTAGAAGAAAGTTTTGGAGTTGGCAATGGTGGCACACTAAGCACCACCGCAACGCGCTTTACAGTCACGAAGAAGTGAATAATACTTCATCCGGTCCAAAATAACTGTCTTTTTTTGCATGTGCACAACTCTTAAGAAATGTACAATAATTATCATGACTTAGTGACAAAAGTTCCAACTTTACCCCCTATTAAATGTGCAACTTTCTTACATTAATGCCTCACACTAAGATAATTAATAAAAGAAAACAAGTTTCAATGTAAGGATAAGAGAGACATTTAGCTCAAACAATTATTTTGGACTAAAATTTTGGTCCCAAAAGTGACAGTTATTTAGGACCGGAGTGAGTACACACACCACACCACACTCAAATCAAGGCGCATGTTCTCTGGAATCTTATGTTGCCACTTGTTACCATTTAATTGCTCATTTCCAATATACCTAACCAACAACTACTATTGTTCTAGCCTAGGAGTACTATTTTTTTTATTCTCAATTTATTTGACCGATTGATACATAGCAAAGGTCAGATTTGCAGGTCTACTTTTGTATTCTTCTTTAGTTTCCTCAAACTCCATCAATTATTTTCTTTGATCCAACTTGGGAATTTGAATTTGCTTATGCTAGTGTTAGATCCGGTGAGCATCAATTGATTGTCTTGATATTGTCGTTAGCACCAACAAGCACCTAAATCACTTGGTAGGGGGGTGTTCTAGCTTAACCAGAGGTCTCGAGTTCGAACTCTGGGAATGCAGCAGTGTTAAAATCTTGTTGGCAGAGCTTTGCCGCCCTTGTGGTCCTACCCGGCTCGGAGTAGCATCTCACTTTACTACAATTTTATTGTACCAAAAGATATTGTCATCTAGCTCTATTTTGTATTTCGACAGACGATGTTTTTGAGTTTGATGGATCCCACAAATTTTAAATCAATCTCAACTGTTTACAAAATAAAAAAATGATGTAGTCGAATTGTGTCCGCGTAAGCGTTTTGAGAATATATGAGCAATTCTCAGTACTTAAATTTTGATCATCTTCTAAAGTTTAAACTATTATACATTGTATTATGTCTCACTCTGTCCCATATAATTGTTGTTCCCTCAATACAAATACAAGTGAATTGAAGAAATAATTGTTCAAAACACTTTTTATAGGTAAAAATAAGGTTAGGTAAGTAATGTTTTTTCTACTACAACTTTATGAGGCTAAACTGGTCCTAAGTTGTTCATAATATGTTGTTTTAAAAATAAATCAAAGTATAGACTTTAATTGATACAATACTGCAAAAAAAAAAAAAAAAAAAAAAAAACTGATAAATAATCAAACTTTTTCGTTTACTGATAGTAAGAACCTGATTATCGATATTATCCATTTACCAAGCAAATAGAAGGAATTCAAATCCAAATATCCATTTACCTAGTAAATATCATAATAGACCACTTGAGGAGGTCTCGAGTTCGAATCTCGTTAGGGAGATTTATGTTAGCCTATTTAGGGAGATTTGTGTTAGCCTATTTATAGGCCTAGTTGTAGCCGTCATGGCCATTTGATGTAGCCGGAAGCTCTTTCTTACCAGTCAAGTAGGACAAGAGCTCTATCTTATCTTATAGCCCGGCGCGGCCTAAGGGCAATTTATCTATCTTTAAAATAAAAAACCCATTTAAAAAAAATAAAAAAGACCACTTGACCCGACACCGACATTTGATCTTTTACTTAGTTAGCTTGAAATTTGAGATATTCCCGTATTGGACTTATGAAAAATTTCTTTTACTACTACTAGTATATTTTAAGTTAAATATAGATGGAGCGGCTCAGGGTAATCCAGGAAGAGCGGGAATAGGTGGTGTTATCCGTAATCAATTGGGTCAATGCATTCTTGGGTTTAGTCATTCCATTGGAAACACCTCTAATATGATTGCTGAAATATGGACTCTGCGTCAAGGGCTATAATATGCAGTTACTGCCAATATCAAAGTCATTCATGTTGAAACTAATCCGTTAGTACTTTTTAATGTACTTTGCAGGGGGCAAGTACCTCCGACCGGGGCGTTAAATTTGCTAACTGACTGCAAGTTTTTGATAGAATCTTTTTGGCCAAAAATGCTTCTCAATCGTATAATATATGTGAATATTTTGTATCACCACCTAGCTACTTCCCAGTTTATGTAAGGATGTTAATGGTAGTTTTGATGTAAGAACTTTAACAGTCTTTCAAGCCTCTACTCAGTTTGTAAAATAACTAGTTGTAATATCTCTTTATGTTATATATATGCATCTGTTTGATAAAAAAAAAACAAAACAAAAACTACTACTAGTATTTTATTAATTCAAGCTTAAATATCATAATAGACCAGTATGCCATCGTCGAACAATATTAATTTGTTTTAAGCATGGTCATACAATATTAATTAGTTACATATTAAGTGTTACTCCCTCCGTCTCAAAATAGATGTCGTTTCAACCACTCCTCTCATATTAAGAAATGCAATTAATGTATGTGAAAAAGTCTCATATACCCCTAAAGTAATCCAATTACCTAGACAATTAAATACTTGTGTAGGAGATAGTCCACTATCATTAATAAGGGTAGAGTTGGTATACAACAGCAAAATAGCATTGAAAATAGTAAAACGACAAGTATTTTGAGACAAAAATTAACTCCAAAAATGACATTTATTTTAAGACGGAGAGAGTACTTAATTATGGTAATCATACCCTTTTGTTCAAAAACAAAACATGGTAATCATACCCTTAATACAATATTACTACTAGTAATAATGAACCAAAAAAGAAAACCCCCAACTGAATATGCAAATCTATATATATATATTAAAGTTGGTGAGGAGAGTTACAGTGTTGACATGTGGATAAACTATAGAAAAGCTTGCATATGGTGATGCCACATCAATCCTACCAACATAAATATGTGACTTTTCAAATTTTTTTTCTTAGCTAATAGTATTAGCAAATACTATTAGTTACTATATAGGGTAACTATTATAGTTAATTATTATAGTAACTATTACTATTATTAGTAATAGTTAACTATTATAGTTAACTATAGTAGTTACCTTATGTAGTAGTTAATAGTATTAGCTAATATTAATATTAAAAAAAATATTTATAGTAAACTATTATTATATTTTATATATTTTTAATTAGAGTTAATTATTAAATAATTAAAAATTATTATTAATTAATAGTATTAGTTAATCATAATTTTTATCATATATATATATATATATATATATATATATATATATATATATATATATATATTAATTATTGCTATTAATAATAGTATTACTTAACCATAATTTTTATATAAATTAACTATTATTAATAGTATCAGTTAATAATTATACAATATATGCTAATATTTAGTATTAGCAGTACTCACTCCGTCTAAGAGTTAGAGTTCTACTTTCTATTTTAATATATTCCAGAGGGTCTTTCTCAAATTGACAAATTATAAGAAAAGATGAATAGTGTTTTGGACTATATTTTATTTCTAATGCTTCTATAATTACAAAAAGACCAAACTTACTAACTTATATATTGTCCACTTGCACTATGAATTGTGTTTTGTACATCTATATTCTCAGCCCACCTGCAATGTTTACCCATTTTCTATTATTTTTTAATAAATGTGCATAAGCAAAGTAGGACTCTTACTCTAAAAAAAGGGAGTATTAATTAATCATAATAGTAACTAGATATAAAAATTATTACTATTAATATTAGTAGTTAATTAATTTATTATTTTACTAACACATTATATGTACACTATAGACTTTTATATTTAAATTATAATGTGTATATATAATAAAAATAATTTATTGGACAATAGCTAATATTATTAAGTCAATCATGTATAGAATTAAAAGTTAAAATAATAATAAATCATCTTTAATTTCAAGTTTTAATTATCATAATAAATACAAATTATATGCAACAAAAGCTAAAAGAAATTAACACAATTGTCCTAAATTTGTAAGGAAATGCTTTAATTCATATACAATATACTTATACACCCAAAAAATATTGTGTTTATTTATTAAATAAAAATAGTAAAAAAAGAAACAAAATAGCAAAAAACTGACAAATTAGTTTCCCGTGCAAAGCACGGGTTACCTACTAGTGATCATTTAAATTCATAACTGATACTACTACTATTATTCTCATTTCATCTCATAATAATATCTCATATATATATACTCCTTTCATCGGAGCACAAGTAGGATTAAATGAGTGCGCACAATAATTAAGAAAAAGTGATACTTATATGTGTGGTAGAAAATGAAGAGAGAGAATAAGTGGGCTAAATAGTAGTGTTGGTCGAATAAATTGAATGGTGGAAAATGATAAGAGAAAATGTGTAAAGTTAAGTGGTGGAGTGGTGAATATAAATATATAAAAATTATTTATTTTTTTAGACAATCATTTGTAGTGAGAAAGACCAAAAGAGAAAAAAAAATATTACTGCTGGGATGGAAGGAGTATGCATCTAGTGAGCAAGCAAAGAGAGAGATTGAATTTTTAAGTTTCAATCTTAATTTTTTTACCATCAAATCACAATATAATGAGAGTAAAAAATTTTAAAAACCATTACTATACCCTTAGAAGAAGTAGACAAAACAGTTTGTTCTACTTCTGCCCTATAGCTGGAGATGGGCATTTCGGGCCCAAGCCCGTGGGCCCGTCGGCCCTTGCCCGCCAAACCCTTAACCCGTGAGCCCGTAGCCCAAACCCGGCCCTTGGCCCTTGTATTTGACGGGCGGGCCGGACCCTCCAAAAAGTCTAACGGGCCGGGCTTAGCCCGCGGGCTTAAACCCGTGAGATGGCCCGTGCCCGTGCCCGTCGGCCCGCATTTTAGCCAGGTAAAAAAAAAAAAAAAAGTTTCAATTCCAAAAAAATGTTTTGAAAAATTTATTCATTACAATTATAAACCTTTTTCACTATTTTAATTTTCTTTAATAACATACTAATATTATTAAAGGCTACTTATATTTTTATTAAATTATAAATTAAATTTTAAAGTCTTTAATATTTTTAAACATTTTTTTTTATAAAATTCTGTATTTTTTCAGATTTAAAAAAAAAAGAAGAAGAAGAAAACCCGTTCAAACCCTTTGGGTTAAACCCAAGGGCCGACGGGCGGGCCTAATAATCTTTGAAGAAGCGGGCCGGGCCGGGTCCAGCCCGCGGGCTCACCCGCCACGGGCGGGCCCAAGCCCGTTAACCCGCGGGTTAGTGAAAAGGAAGGGCCGGGCCGGGCGGGTTTGCCCTTATGCCCATCTCCACCTATAGCTATCATTTTGCTATTTCGTTTATTTTTGTGTTTTGACGGATGAGATATTTTTAAATTTGGTAGAATAAAAAAAATCGCAATTTTTTTAAAACGATCTCAACTACACAAAAAATAAACTCGCAAACGTGGTTGAATTTAGGTGATTTGGAAAGGAAAAGGCCCACACTATAGTAATTTTTATTGAGCAATGCTAGGGGTACAAAATAAACTCACAAAATCTTGCTCACAACACGAGGTGACGATATTTTATTAGTTGCATCGATAATGGACCCGCCACACTCTAATTAAAGAGCAGGTCTCCTGTACACCCGCCGTACGCTGTGCGACGGGCCATGCGACTTTTCCATTTTTTTTTTTTATTATTATTTTTTTGCCACTCCCAATTTTTTTTCCTCCCAACAAAAGTAACACTTATTATAACGAAATGTAACATTTTTTTTATTCAAATGTAACACTTTTTTAAAAAAAATGTACCATAATTTTGCTGTAATAGATAAAGATAACATAAAGATTGACAACTAAACTAATGTAACACTTTTTATAAAGGAATGTAACACTAATTTTTTCAAATGTAACACTTTTTTTCTCCGAAAATTAACATAGGATTGACAACTAAACTAATGTTACATTTTATAAAAAATAAATGTAACATTTTTTTTCTCAATTGTAACAGTTTATATTCTTAAATGTAACAATTATATATGAAATGTAACAATTTTTTATTGAGAAAGTAACAATTGAAATGCAAACCCATTTTTTTTTTGTTTGTAAAACTGCTGTTACCTTTAACAATAGAAAGTGTTACTTTTTGAAGATGACAGTGTTATTTTTATCAGAACAGAGTGTTACATGTCAGCAGATAAGCAAATCAAACTTTTTGTGTGTAAAAAATATGTTTTTTTTAAAAAAAAAATCAAACCATATCATGACCTATGTAGTTTTATTCGTCTCGTCGAAACAAACAAAACGGTATTTTTTTAAAAAAAATTCTGAGTTATAAATCTCAAGATATAACATTTTAAAGTTATTGTTTTTTTTTTTGGAAGACACGTGGCAGCGATCTGGAGGAGGGAGGGGTAGATATGGCCGTCGAATGTAGCGGAACAAGAAGACGCGAGAAGCAGCGGAGCGGACCACCCTTGCCACGCCTTCGCCGCACCGTGCATCCGCCGCATCTAAGAATTAGTCCTAATTAAAAACACCAATCAATTAAATCATTACACCTAGGATTTTGTGAGCAAGATTTTGTGACTTTTTTTGTGCCCATAGTATTATTCTACTCCCTCTGTCCCAGATTAAGGTTCTTACTTTCTTTTTTGGTTTGTCTCAGTCTAATCTAAGGTTCTTAGTTGCTTTATTACCTAAAATTGACAATGGACCCACTTGTCATTCTCACAACAAAAACTTTTTACCCACTTTCTCTCTTTTACTTTCTCTTACTTCACTTTTCATACTCACAATTTTTTTTTAATCTTCGTGTAAAGTCAAACTAAGAACATTAGTACGGGACGGAAGGAGTAATTTTTATTCCACCCAATTGAGTAATGGGCCCCACAGAAAACACTTCACATCCTCCGTCGCCGACGTCTCCCATTTCACGTACAAAGTCAGAATATCAAACAAAATAAAACAACCAGCTGACTTTACTCCACCGGCGTTTAAAAAAAAAAATAAGCACAAAAAAGTTGCCGTCAAAAGCTGCTGCACGTCAGTCTTCTCATTCCAATTTGGCAATTTAATTTATTTTATCCCAACGAGTTCACCGGCGAGTCGACTCGTTGACGGCGACATTTCCATTGTTACCAGAAAGTTATATACCCCCACCAACAAAGCAAAATCCCACCTTTCAGGTACATAAACATATTTTTATTCTTTAATTCCAGAGAGAGAAATTCTAAAATCTTTTAGAGAGAGAAAGTGGCACACAGAAAGCTCCCTCGTAACCAGAAAGCAACGTCATGATTCACCAACGCTTTCACGAGAACAATTCTTCTACTTCTTCTTTTTCCATGTTTCTAGAGAGAGAAAATACTTCTTCTCATTAGAGAGAGAGAAAAAGCCAATTAGTATTATTTTTTTATAGTTGTGTAGAAGCTGATTGATTACTTTGATCTTAATGCTAATGTTGGTTCGATTAAGGTACATTTATATGTTTATGTATTTGGGTATTTGATTTGATTGTGGATTTAGTTATAATTGGATTTAATGTGTTTAATTGTTGATTGATTTGCGGCAATTTTGATCTTTCATTTTGGATCTCTTGTTCAATGTCTGTTGAGTGTGGGAATCTTTTTTCGCCTCTGTTCACCTGATTGTGCTGAATTTTGTCGTTGTTCTTGCCAGATTTTGACTTTTCAATGACCTAATTATTTTAACTTGGTGTTGATCTACACAAAACTATATTTTTGTTGAATGCGGATTGTTGCTGTTGGTTTCAGTAGGTTTATTTACTTTTTTGATGTAGAATTGTTGGAGAAGTAAATTGTGACCATTTGAAGCATGATGGCAGGTACTTGGCCTGATTTTTGTTTAGGATTCTCTATTCTGTATCCATTTTTTGAGAAATGGGAATTATTGGCTGATTATTTGCTGTTTTGGTATTTTTGGTAACAATTTGGTTCATCGAATTTGTAGGAGAAGTAGTTTCGGTTCAAGAAGACAGAAGGATTAAAATATTGGATTTTGCAACATCAGAGGACGAGAAGAGGAGGATTCGCATTCGATCTTTGAAGAAGAAAGCAATGACTGTTTCAACAAAACTTACGCATAGCCTCAAGAAGAAGAATAAACGTGTTGCTCCGTGCCGGTTTGAATCTAATTCAGCTGATAATTGTAGGGATGTGGAGGAAGAAAAGGCCGTGAATGACTTGCGCCAGCAATTAATCGAAAAAGATTTGCTACCAGACCACTTTGATGACTACCACACAATGTTAAGGTATGCTTATCTTATGTATGATGACTCCTGATTTTTACAAATTTGTTTTCTGGGTGTGAAAACAAAATACATGCTGGCTTTTTGTTATTCTCGCTTGACATTCACATCACATGGACCTCAATGTTATAGCTTTCAATCATTTACCCGGCATTGGAAGCATATTTCGTGTAAGCTTAAACACAGTCGGGCACTCAATGAATATCTGATAGAAGTCCGAATTAATTCTTAGCTAAAAGATTTAAACCCACTATACCAATCTCTCATGGTGAAAAAGTTTATTTGATACAAGTACTTTATGAGTTGAAATTTACGAACAGTGTCAGTAAAGATTGATCATTTCTATAAGTTTACATATAGAACAGCCCCCCCCCCCCTTTTGTTATTTACTCCCTCCGTCTCAAAATAGATGTCGTTTTGGGAGTTAAATTTTGTCTCAAAATACTTGTCGTTTTACCATTTTCAAAGCTCTTTTATTGCTCTATACCAATTATACCCTTAATAAATGATAGCGAACTATTTCTTACCTAACCATTTAATTACCTAGGTAGTTGAATTACTTTAGGGGTATTTCGGACTTTTTCACATGCATTAATGACATTTCTTAATATGTGTGAAACACTCCAAAACGACATCTATTTTGAGACGGAGGGAGTATTGTTTAATACAGACACTCATTTTGGGACTGAAGGAGTACCATTTCCCATCATTTTTAGATAAGCGATTTACCAAATGCAGACACATTCATGTACATAAAATTTATTTTGTATTTTTACAAATGAAAAGCTATAGGCTTGCCATGCTTCTTTATGTTCATTTTCTCCTGATAGGACCCCAAATTGTAGTGGTGAGAGATGTGAATTATGTTTACGAGTATGCTTGTTGCTTAAAGAAGTTTCTGAGTGATTTTAACCGATTGATTACGTTTTGAACAAATTAGTGCTACATATTTGTTGCAGATTCTTGAAGGCAAGGAAGTTTGACCTTGATAAGACTGTCAACATGTGGACGGACATGCTCAACTGGAGGAAAGAATATGGCACAGACTCTGTCATACAGGTAAAAGCTTGACAGGTTATTTTTACTAATCCAGGGCTCCTATAGTGCTGAATATTTTCTGTACACAAAATAAAAGTACTTAACTAAGTGCCTCCAAAACAGAAAAGTAGGTCGTATTCTGGATGACTCAAACATGCTCCAGCTTATTAAAAAGTGAAATGTAGATTACCACAAGAAAAGTATTTCTTTGGAACTGTTCCTTTTAAATTCTAAACAAGAAGGAATCTTTGCAGACTTGCGGGATTTTACGTAAAATATTTACCAGTTCGTATAACAAGTTCTAAAAATATTATCTTATCTATAGTAATGGGTTAAAACTTTTGGTCTTTCATCTCCTCCCTGGGCACCTTCTCTATCTTATTCCTCTTTATTGTAGGGGATGAGAATCAAAATACGGATCCAAAAAGTGCATAAAAGTACAATAAGTGGATAACATTGCATTGCCGCGCAACAATATTAGTGTTCCTTTGCTGTTGATAAAGTTGCATTCGCCTTCTTAATACTGCTGCTTGGCTTTTGTGATCCTTGGTCATTTATTTGGACTTATGTCTTTGTTAACAAATGGGATGCCAGGGAGGAAGTTTGTATGGAGAATAGCATTGGCAAGTTGAAACCAAGTGAACCTAGTTTTCACTTCCAAATGACATGGCTCCACATGTACGGAGTTCTACTATCCCATAGCTAGTGACATGTTGAACTACCAGCATCTTTTTTCTCCTTTTCTTTTCTTTTCTTTGACAAATGCTTGACTCTGAATTACACAAAGGTTGGAATACTAGTAAATTTCAATGAAAAAAGAATATGAAATTATTGTATATGCTCTCGTTCATTTGCTAAATGTAAATAAAGTAACGGTAGAAAGCAAAATACTCCCTCCGTCCCAAAATGATCTTCCCACTTTTTAGTCATTAATACGAATGAACTTTGAGCAATAATTTTAAGCTAATTTAATCATACTAATGAAAATCCAAAACTTGTTATTGATACACCATCAACAATACTATCAATAACAATTGTAGATTTTCATTAGGATAGTTAAATCAACCTAAAATATTTGCTCAAAGTTCA
Source organism: Campanula takesimana (assembly GCA_026119855.1). Lineage (NCBI taxonomy): Eukaryota > Viridiplantae > Streptophyta > Magnoliopsida > Asterales > Campanulaceae > Campanula > Campanula takesimana. The sequence goes on from JAOWBW010000165.1 coordinate 597,925, forward strand.
TTTGTAGTAACGGCCGAAAAAGTGGGAAGATCATTTCGGGACGGAGGGAGTATGAAAAGTAGCTACGATATATTTTCTGTGAAACAATCTGACTTTGTTGTAATTGCCTCACCTCTTAAGTGACGTCTGACACATTTTCTTGTAAATCAGTTAAATTATACCATTCTAATAGTTTAATATAATAATTTTTTGTTAGGACTTTGTATATGATGAGTATGAAGAGGTTCAGCGATATTATCCTCATGGTTACCATGGTGTAGATAAAGCGGGACGGCCTGTTTATATCGAAAGACTGGGGAAAGTTGAACCTAGTAAGCTTATGAGTGTAACAAGTGTGGAAAGGTTCCTAAAATACCATGTCCAGGGTTTTGAGAAGGCTTTTGCAGAGAAATTTCCAGCATGTTCTATCGTAGCCAAGAGACATATACACTCTACAACCACAATTTTGGATGTGCATGGGATGGTTAGTTATGAACCAATCAATACATTAAATCTTTAGCGCAAATTTTTTAGCCTTATTAATGACTAATTTAACACTTAATACTTGTCAATTGCACAGAATTGGATGAGTGTATTTTTTAGCCTTATTAATGACTAATTTAACACTTACTACTTGTCAATTGTACAGAATTGGATGAGTTTTGGCAAAGTCGCTCATGATCTGGTCATGCGTATGCAGAAAATAGATGGTGACAACTATCCAGAGGTTCTTAAGTTCCTAATTTCAACTCAAGTAGCTAGACTTTTTTCTCTGTTTATGTCGACTTGTAACTGATTTTTTTTTTTTTTTTTTTTTTTTTTTTTTCAGACCTTGCATCAGATGTTTATTGTTAATGCTGGCAGCGGATTCAAATTTTTGTGGAACACTGCAAAAGGATTTCTTGATCCAAGAACAACGGCAAAGATACATGTAAGAGGATTGCCACTTTTCATTTCATATGGTACTAGGGGTTTTCAAAACTATTCATGATTGTGAGCTGTGTTTTAGGTTCTTGGTAACAAATATCAGAGTAGGTTACTGGAAGTTGTAGATTCGAGGTCAGTTCTTGTCTGCCATTGTTGTATCTTTTCATTTTAAGGATCACCACCTTCATTTAAGACCTTGCTTTTGTACAGCCAATTGCCAGATTTTCTTGGCGGAACTTGTTCATGCTCAAATGAAGGTGGGTGTCTCAATCGGACAAGGGACCATGGCAAGATAAAGAATTAATGAAGGTATAGTCTTTTTAGGCAGTTGTATTCAACCCCAAGACTGATGAATGAGCCTAAAGACATCATCTTTACCTTGGTTTATTCCTCTGCATATGTTTCTGATAATTTTTCTTGCTTGTTGTGTTCTAATTGGCAGTTGGTGAATCTTGGAGAAGGAAGACATTTGGAGCAATCTAGTAGCTTTTCTGAAGCTGATGGTTTGAATGTCACGCCATTTCTTCCAAAGGTGGGACTTTCATGAATTTTGATACATTATAACTTTCAATTGTCATCATCTTCGATTGTGTGTGGCATTTATAACTTGATCTTGTTTTGTAATACAGGCCCCGAGCAGAAAAAATGCTTCTTCTATCGAGGCAAGAGTTGATGCAACTTTGGGGGCTTATGGTGTGAGGCAACCAGCAGCACTTCAGCATAGAGTAAGTGTTTCAGACTTTCAGTTATGCAACCCCCACCTTATCGACTATATAAGAAAGTAAAATGTTCGCTTATCTAATTTGTCCATGCAAATCACTTTTTTGACTCGTTAATTTTAGCCCATGTAATTTGTTTAACAAGGATTACAATCTTCTTTTCCGTTCCCCTAAATAAGAAACACTTGGTTATATGCTCCTTTAATAACCCAACTCCAGGAAATACAATTGCAGTCACTGAATGTACTTGGATTGCAGTTTAGGTTCTCAAAGTGTGGTGGCTTTGAAAATAGTTAACGGGTTTTAAGCCTATTTATAGTACCTTAAAAGGTACTGTAGTTTTAAGTGTGTTTCCCTCCATCCACTTTTCAGTGTGTAATAAACTTTTGTCCTACCACCAATCCTCCCTCAGTGTCCATTTTTTATTTTCAAGCAAACTAATGAAATTGATTTTTAATCACTTTTACACCACTATCACATAAATATTCTTTTGATCACACCATATCGTTTCAAGTCATATTGGAACATGATTGTGATGACGGTGGATTCAGTAACTTATCTAGTAAATGGGCATTCATTTAGGGACAATTTCTTTTCAAAATGGAACCTCATTCAGGGATCGGGAGAGTATGAGACATTACCATCAAATTTTCTTCAAAATGGGCTAACTTGCATTTCCTTCTTTTGTTCACTTGGCATTGCTTGTCCTCACCAGCCTATGCCAAGAAGCTTCTAAGCCGCATATAGGCTTTAGTACTGAAATGACGTGGGACTTAGTTTGGAGCTGTTATGTTCGTTCATTATTGAAGATTAAATTATGTGGTTTGGTTACAAGGCATGTTTCTCAACGGAATCATTTTGTTACTTGCATAATAAAGAATAATTCCATGCGTATGGGTGCAACATTTTCTTCCAGGCGTGTATAATCACAGTAATGTTGGAAGGAAAAATGGATGTAAATCAATCCACAGAGTATGCATGTTCGAAAACATTATTCTTGTGGGAATCAAAGATATAAAGAGTTGGGATTTAATGCAGAGACGCAGATTACCATTCATTTGGTTTCTGAGTGACTACAGAGCGTATGCACGCTAGTACACCCACACACTGTGTATGTGTATACTTGTATGTCATATTCGTTATACATGCAGATTGAAATGTTTTCTGGCATTTGTGTTTATTGGTTTTATCTTGGGATCTTAATTTATACGCAGTTACATGGATATTGTCTCCATCTGTATGTACTTGTGCACCATGTGCTCTTCTTTTCTCCGTTTTATTCTTATAATTATGCAGAACAACAATTGATTTTCTATCTTAATTTCTTTATCTGGTTTAGGATTCAATAAGCAGTTCTGTGTCTGTTCGCCACCGAGTTGAACCCGCAGGCAATGCTGCTAGGATACATAGTAGCTCAACAAGTAAGTTCGTACATTCATTTGTGGAAGTTTCTTGTTCTGTCGATAAAGAAGTTACATACTGATTGACTCCATGATTATTAACATGTGCCAATTAGTTTTTAACTGGAATTAACATCCAATCAAGGTTAACTTGTTCTCATCATGGGGAATATAATTGCCAATTAATCGGCGGTATCAGTTCATATTTTCCTATCTTTATATCTGATACTTTGAGGTGATATATTACAATTCAATATGAATTGCGTACTTAAACGCAAGCTTTGGAAGGAACTTGTGGGTCCACCACTAACAGATACTCCCTCCGTCCCAAAATGTTCACATTTGACTATTCAAATTTTTTAAGGAAATGAACACTTGCTTCAAGCCATGTTGTTATGCATATTTAAACCTAAATTGTAGAAATAGGAAGAACTTTTTGGGACAATGAAAAATGACAAATGAGAAAGATCATTTTGGGACAGAGGGAGTATTAGCTAATAAAACTTAATGCCCTGTCTGTAAAACTAGTTCCGATACGGGAATTCACTGCAGTCCCTTCTCTCATTAATTTCGTCATGACTTAATCACGGGTTTCATTATCAGTTATGAGTAGAACTTTTACCCTACATTCAAGAAATAATCTCCTTTTATTGGACTGTAAATGGGCCTGTCTAGAGTTCTGTATGAATTACGGATGTAATACTTTTTTAGTGTTTGCTTTTTGCTGTTGTTGCATACCCCGATATGTTTTTGAGCATATTGTTTACATGCCCTTTTTTGACTCTTGCAACAGATAATTTGATCACAGAAGATACGCAAGGAATCGGATTGAGTAACTATACAATAACAACAATAACATACGTTGCTAACTTTGTCTGCAAGTTACTATCGTTTATGTACCTCGTAATTACTACCAGTTTGGGGAAATTATTGGTAAAAAATGATGAGTCTGCACCGATAGAAAGCCAGAACATACCTGATTTGGCAGTTTCAAGGTCTCAAGAAGAAAATTCATTGCCAGATAATAAAAAAGAGGACCAAATACATCCGTGCCGGCAGAGATTGCAACAATTAGAAGCATTGGTTGCTGAGTTATCAAAAAAACCTTCGAGAATTCCTCAAGAAAAAGAGGAGATACTTCTTGAATCAATGAATCGTATAAGGTCCATTGAATATGATCTGCAAAAGACAAAGAAAGTATGTTTATTTGACTTTTACAAAAAATAAAGAGCTATTGTTGTTATTTAAATTGCTGGAAAAAATAATAATCGTCCAACTTTTGTCAGGCACTGTTTGCAACAGCATCGAAACAAATGGAGTTAGCAGAGTCAATGGAAACACTGAGGGAAGACAGCTTAAATGTAAGTCCGAATATTACTTTCTCCGTCCCCAAAAAGTTAAGTCCCATTTATGTTTGGATGGTTAACTATGCTCAACTTTGACAAAAAAAAAAGAAGAAAAGGAATAAATGCTTATCTCCATGAAATTCTAAAACTAGTGATTAAATACAACACAAAAATAATATATTAATAACAATTTTTAGACTTTCACTAGAATAACTGAGTTTAAGTAAATTATTGGTCAAACTTCACTAGAGTTGACCACTAAAATTTAAAGGACTATGATTCTGGGACGGAGGTAGTATTTACATACATTTTGTAGTTCAGATTACTGCTGCGTCTTGAAAAAATACTTGCAGATCATAGCTATACGCTCATGTTGACATATCTTATGAATTGACAGGTGACAAATTCCTGTTGGCGAAGAGGTAGCAAAACAACTGCCCGTGGAAGATCATATAATTTTACTTGAGATACATTGTCTTGCTAATTTTTGGTATAGCAATTTCTTTTAACAAAAATTTAAGAACTACCCTACTGAATGATTTAAGTCTGAGGACTCGCCGGGCTGACACATGAGGTAACTTCACCCCCCCCCCCTCTCTCTATATATATTTCTTTTCACGTCTACCTACGTCTTTCTACTGATGTTTGTACACGTTTCATTATCAGGTTCGACGAGAGGATAGGGTATTTTGGCGTACTTCTGGGAAGGAGAAAGTGGTAGATTTTGGTGTGATTGCTTGAGAAAATGCAGCGAATTGTAGATAGAAAGAAAGAACGGGCGCATGGCGTCCTCTAGTTTACTAATTACAGAAAAACCACAGTGATGATAGAACTCTTGATTGTACAGAGAAACTACCCATGAAGTTTTCAAAGATGTGATCATTCTTTCTAAAAGGAAGATGTCTTCCTTTTCTTTTTCCAGATTGTACAAGCCAAATAGCATGCCATGTACTCTCCCTCTGTCATTGAATAAATGTCAAAAACAAAAATAAAATTCAAATTTGCTCTTGATTAAGAGTAAATTTGATTTGATTTTATTTTTTGATATTCATTTCACTACCCAAGAAGAAATCACCACCATTCAAGGGGATCATATGGACCTTCCATATCACGTACTCCCTTCGTCTAAAATGATAGTTCAGTTTGACTTTTCAAACATTTTAAAATACATTATAAGTTTTAAAAAATTAGTGATTTTCACAGAACTAGCTTTTTGAAACAAATAAAAATGGTAAATGAGACTATCATAATTGGGATTTGGGGCAGAGGGGGTATATTTTTTTTGGCTCGTTCCGAAAAATGCATGCAAGTAAATACTAGTCTAAGTGTAAATTTACCATAGTATAACTATAATCAAATGTACAAACAAATCAAGGATAATCTTTAAACATATTTATTTTATCAAGTCTATTGCGTATACATATTATGATAGAAAGAGTATTTTACAAGTGAAAAATATAGCAATGAGCAAAAATATTGGATTTAAAAGATGAAAAAAATTCCACATTAAAGGGAAAACCAAGCCAAGTCCAGTTTTCAAAAAAAAAAAAGAAAAAAAGAGAGAGATAAAAAATGAGATTTTTTTAATGAAAGTTTAATACTAATTTCTCGGTCCAAAATGATTTTCTCACTCTTTTTGCTATTACTGCAAATGTACTTTTAGCAATAATTTTTTGTTGATTTTATTATTCTAATAAAAATTTAAAACTTATTATTTTGATTGTTATTTCAAACTTTTATTAGTATAATTAAATTGATCAAAAAACATTAGATCAAATTTTATTCGTAATATCGAATTTTATTCGTAATAGTAATAGTAATAGAAAAAAATATATTTTGAGATGAATAGAGTAAAAGATAAAGAACAAAAGAAAAAAATGAATCGGGTCTCATCGTACCCAACTACTACTCCCCCAGTTTCAAAATAGATGTCGTTTTGGAGTGTTTCACATATATTAAGAAATGTCATTAATGCAAGTGAAAAAGTCTCAAATACCTCTAAAGTAATTCAACTACCTAGGTAATTAAGGTTCCGTTTGTTTTCCGGAAAACATTTTGCGCATTTTCCGGTGTTTGTTAAGCACCGAAAAATGGTTTTCCCCCTTTTCTAAGGAAAACGTTTTCCTTACCTCCACCTAAGGAAAACATTTTCCGGAAAATAATGATGATACAAAATTATTTTTGAACACTCCTCCTCGCCCCTTTCACACACCACCCATCCCACCCCCACAAAAAAAAAAAAAAAAAATCACTCCCACCACCCACCCACCCTACCCTACCATCCACCCACCCCCCCCCCCCCCCCAAAAAAAAACTTTCTTTTCACACATTAAACCACCCATCCCACGTCCATTCAAATACTTTCTCATATCTTTTTATCTCATATTAAATTATTATTTGCTCATATGAAAATATTTTTCGAAAAACATTTTCCTTAGATTTACCAAACAACCAAAAACATGTTTATGTTATTTTTCGGAAAACATTTTCCGGGAAATCATTTTCGGAAAATGTTTTCCCTCAAACAAACGGAGCCTAAATGGTTAGTTAAGAGATAATTCACTATCATTATTAAGGGTATACAATTGGTATAGAGCAATAAAAAAAACTTTGAAAATAGTGAAACAACAAGTATTTGAGACAAAACTTAACTCCCAAAATGATATCTATTTTTTTTAGACTATTTTTTTTTTGAGACGGAGGGAGTAGAATTTAAAATAGGGTGGATATTTCGGATCGAATCCATTAAACTTCCAACTTATCCAATATACACACCAGGCGCACTTTAGAACTAGGCAGCTCCCAAAATTCTCCTCATAAAATGCGCTCTCTCACCTGCCACCGTCAGCCACTACCTCCTTCCCCCGCCACCGCCGACTCACCCTTTTCAAACCCTAACCCTTTCTAATTAAGTTCGAATTCCGATCTCTTTTCATCCAATCTATGGACGCCTCGTCTCCCCCTCCACCTCCACCGCCGTCTCTCCCCCCATCGCCGCCGCCACCTCCTCCACCACCAGAAATTACTGACTGCGTCTCCCACGAGCACCAGCAATTGGCAGTCTCGCCGTTACCTCCTCTTTCACCTAAACCGTTATCTCCAATTCCGCCACCAGACCCTCAAGATCTAGACGGCAGCGTTAATACCGACGACGGCCACGACCACCAGCCGTCACTCCCACCACCATCTACGCCACCCCAACAACAACTTTCACTTCCGCCATCACCAGCACCTCATGGAACAGGTGTTTCTAGTCCTAATGGCGCTGAGAAAAACCCTAACTTTGGTCCCAATCACGAACTTCAACCCCAATCATCGTCTTCACCACCACCGGGATTCTCACCACTGCCACTAAATCCTGCTCCTCAAGAGCCAGACGGGGAACCTAATTCTTGTCGCGTAACCCAATCGTCGCCTTCAACGCCACCTTCGTCAGCTCCGCCGGAGCTCGTCCTAAAATCTAATTCTAGTCCAGACGTCGTTGATAATAACCCCCCCAATCACGAGCAGCAACGGCAGCCGTCTAGTTCACCACCGCCGGGATTATCACCAGCTCGTCCAGAAGAGACAGATGTGAACCGTGAATCTAGTCCCACCGACGCCGACCAGAACTCTGATTTGAGTGATAATCACCAACAACAACCGCAACTCTCGAATTTGCCACCACCGGAATTCTCACCAGCTGCCCAAGAGCCGAAGGTAAACCCTGATTCTTGTCTTGATGACCCAATTCAAATCCCTAATTTGAGTCCTAAACGCCACCAGCAATTCCAACCACCCAGTTCACCACCGCCGGGATTCTCACCACCAGCTCCTCAAGAGCCAGACGTCAACCCTGATTCTATTCTCGTCGAAGCTGACAAGAACCCTGATTTGAGTCCTGATCACCAGCAGGATGAACAACCGGGACTCTCGCCCCCAAATTCTTCACCACCACAGACTCAATGTTTCTCAGCTCCATCATCTCCTGCAACCCTAGATCCTGACCTCAACCCCAAGCCAACTCCCATGGCTACAGATCAGATCCCTGATATCAGAACTGATCAAGACCAACAACTTTCTCAGATCAATGCGCCTCCTTCATCTCCACCTCCACCACCATCACCATCACTCCCTGAGGATCCTGACAATTCTCTTGACCCTAACCCTAGCTCGTACCAATCCCCTTTGCAGAATTCACCAATACCTTCACCGCCTCGTGATTCAATAAACACAATCATAAACCCTAATTCAACCCCTATTCACAACCACTCCTCACCTCCTCCACCTCCATCTGATTCTTCTCTTCTTCCAATCCAATCCTTCCCTCCATCCCCTAAATCGGCGAAATCACCCAAGAAGGAATTAGACCTAGTTTCTATCCCTCACAAGTCCCCATCCCCAGAATCCTCACTCCCGACACCACGATCACCAGATCCTATCCCAAAGGCAGATGATGACCAAGATTCACCCTCCCAGTCACCTTCCTCTACACCCTCAGAGTCAAACACTCCCAAAATTACAGGGGTTACAGCAATGTCCCAACCCCTCATGCTAGAGGCAGCAAACATGGCGGCATCTCCACCAAAGAAACCTGTTCCGTGGACCCACGATGAGACCACCAACCTAATTGAAGCCTACCAAGAAAAATGGTACTCGTTAAAGAGGGGACAGCTCAAGGCTAGCCAGTGGGAAGAAGTTGCCATCACTGTTGCTTCCCGCTGTGGTTATGACGAGCCCACTAAAACTGCCAAACAGTGTCGCCACAAGATTGAAAAGCTCCGAAAGAGGTATCGGGATGAAAGGAAAAAGCCTCGCTCCAAAGCAAATTCTTGGCATTTGTTTAAGCTCATGGACCATATGGAACGGGGGCCCTTACCCATATCTGCTGTCCAGCCTTTGAACATGATCCAGTACGACGATCCTCCTCACAGGTCAAGTAGCAAAAGCAAGAAGAAAGATGATGGTGACAGTGAATTTCTTGTTAAGTGCAAGCAAAACAAGTCCAAGAGTGTTAATCCTGTTGCCCCGGGTGGAATGAGATACGTTATCAAGCCTGGAGTTGATCAAAAGATGGGTGCAAGTGGAACTGACAGAGTCCTTAGGCAAGTGAGAAGCCCAGTCAATCGTAAACGTAAAAATTTATTTGAGAATAGTGAAGAGGAAGAGGAAGAGGAAGAGGATAATAGCACTGATGCAGGGGTGGAGGGTGGTGGTGATGGGGTGGCACAATTGGCTGTGCAAATAAGGTCATTCGCAGAGAGGTTTGTTAAAATGGAGAATAAGAAGATTGAGATGATGAGAGATACTGAGAGGTACAGGATGGAGATGGAAAATAAGAGGATGGAGATGATTCTTGAATCTCAGCAGCAGCTTGTTGAGACTGTTCACAGAGCTTTTAGCAGTACTAATAAGAAGCGGAAGCTAGCTGCTAAATAAATCTAGAGGTTTATGTTCTAGTTTCATTTTCTTTCCAGGAAATAAATGTTCCAAGTTCTATGAGTAGGTTGTGATTGTTATTATTTTTTCCTTTTTTTTTTTCTTTTTTTAATTTATCGTTAGGGTTTGATTTCTATGCTTATGTATAGTGAAGGCTGGTGTACTAATATTGAACCCTGTAATTGCTTCAAGACTGCTATAAAATGGCTTTCTGGTTTGCTTTCTTTGTGGTTTTATTTATATACTTCTTTCTCTGCTGTTAATCTATATTAGAACTTGCATGAATGAGTCGATCCCTTGTCTCTACCTTTGTTGTAACGCCAGCCTGCCTTGGCTTTGAGGGTATGGGTTTTATGTCTTGGTTCTATTGGATTTTTGTTTGTTCGCCCGACATTGTAAATATTTTGACCTAGTCGCTTTAATCTTCTTATTTCAAGTGCGACAATCACTCTTTGTACACGGTTGTGGGCACTTCTTTGATCTCTGTTTGAGTCTCGAGTGAGGAACTCGTGAAGAACAAGAAAAGCTCTCTAAGTATGAAGACTGCAAACTTTTATCTTGCTTCAAAGTAGGGCTTACTGCCTGCCTAACTAATTAGGGTAGAGGGTGGTCATAAATTTTGTTAATATTTGTACCAATTGATGAACGAAGGCGAAAAAGATGGAGCTGTCAATGAATGTTGGCTCTGACAAACAAGAACAATATAAGCAAATCGAACCCACTTTACTAAAAGGTTTGCTGAATTAACCATCGCTTTTGGTGCATTGTGGCTGATTTTAGGATTACTTTCTTGATTTTCAAAACCCTTGTAAAAGACAACCACTATCTTGAAACATGATTGAGATTTCTTTTTCTTACTGCTAGTAGAATGTGTTTCCAGGTGTTGGATGGAAGTCAAAGCAAGTACACCCTCCGTCTCAAAATCAAAATGATCCCCACGCTTTTTCCGCGATTACTACGAAAAGAACTTTGAACAATAATTTTAAGTTGATTTAATTATACTAATGAAAATCAAAAAGTTTTTTTATTGATGCACCGTCAATAATACTAACAAGTTTGAGATTTCATTTGAATAATTAAATCAACCTAAAACTAAAATTATTGCTCAAAATTTCTTCGTAGTAATCGCGAAAAAGCGTAAATATCATTTTGGGACGGAGGGATCCGAGCTTGAAACAGTCAATGCATTGGGACTCTTAGGGGGAGAAGACTGCAGTGGGGTTTGTAAGGGGGTAGAATCCCACATCGGAAAGATACAGAGGAGAGAGGTGAAGAATAGGGGAGATAAAAAGGAGAATGAGGGACTAGGAAACATACTTACCTGGACGGGGTCAATGGGTGATCAAGATGGCCCATGGCCTAGGTTGGTGACTTCCATTGCACTTAGGAAGGGCGCCTACCTAAGGTCGGCCCAAGTGGTCGAGCCTACGTCATAATTTGTGGTAGCGGGGGCCTGCGTTCGCGCGGCCCTTACCATACAAGTTTTAAAAACTGCTGTACTTTATTTTCAAAAGTGAGTTTTACTTTGTTAACAGCTATTTCACCTTATCGCACTTAATTCACTTGACGAAGCCTTCTGCTGGGTACCATTTACTAAATTACTTGCTCTATTGTTTTAACAATATAATCAAATTATAGGAAAGATACTTTTATTTCATTCAGCACATAAGAGAGATGACACTTGACAAAAGTCAAAGCCTCATCCCATAGAATTTTTTCTCAAATAATTCCATTATTTATAAGTATTTACCAGAGTACCACCTTTTTCAAAGTATGTACCAAAATGACCTACTTTGAGCTAATTCGCCACTGGGTATAGCGAATTATTGTAATTCGCTTTTGTGATAAGCGAATTGTGGTTTGACCAGATTAGGCGCGCTTTGCATTAGGGCGTTAATTAATCCTTAAGTAATTCGCTTTCTATAGTAGCGAATTGTTATAATTCGCTACTTGAAGAAGCGAATTACATTAAACCCACACAATAAGATAAGGTTTCAGTATGTGCAGCTCATTATATCTCCATCTTGTCTGAAAATAGAGAGAGAAAGAAGAAGGGACGCAAAGAGGAGAGGATTTTGCAAATCCATTTCTTGAAATACTCAGATCAAGCAAAAAGGTACACCACGATCTCTATCTATATGTCATTTTTGTGTTTGATGTGATTTATTTTAGGTTTTTGAGTGAATTTGTAGAGAGAAATGATAAATTTAAGATTTTGACTGTTATTATCATTTTCTAGGGTTCTAGGGTATCGATGAGTGGGTTACCGCTTATTTTCATGTGCTACTGGGGAGGGGATGATGAAGATCCATTTAATGGTCCTCTTTTTGAAAAAGGACCAAAATTTGGTCTTAGAGCGATACATAGATGGACTTACACTGAGTTGATTGATCAGTTGTATGAACATATTGGGGTAGATCGAACAAGATTTCAGCTGGAAGTTATTTGTAGGTTTCCTCATTCCTTTGACCATGGAATTGCAAATTACTTTCCATTTCATATCCAAAACGATAATGGTGTGGCGTTAATGTTTGATGTTAATGCTCAATTTGGTGGGTTGAGTAACTTGCAGTTGTATATTATCATGAAGGCTATTGAGGTGTTTGATATCCGTGGGGGTGGGACTGACATTGGTTATAATCAAGAGACGAATGAACGTTATGCAGAGGCAGAGACACTTTATGTGAATTCGCAGAGTTACAACCGAGAGCCTGACGAGGGTCCAAGTACAGAGACATTCTATGATAATTCGCAGAGTTACAACCGAGAGCCTGACGAGGGTCCAAGTAACCAGAGACCGCGTCGTAGACGAGTGCCACGTAAGGATGTTCCTCCTGATGATGATGTTTTAGATGAAGATGATGAAGATGATGAAGACTATGATGCACAAATAGATAGTTTGTTGTTTCCTGATGATGATGATGATGATGATGAAGAAGAAAACAACACCGGTAGTGAGATTAGCGAGGTGACGATGGGCCGAATGATGGGATTGAATCAGATTTAGTAGCATACGAAAGGAGAGAGAATCGAATGCATGAGAGAGCAGACTATCCTCTTTATCATGATATTGGAGAAGAAGTTGATGTGATTACTGTTAATAATCAATGTAGTTTTCCGATATGGGATGGAGAGAAGGGTAGATTGGCTAAAGGGATACGATTTTCTAAGAAGATTGAGGTGCAATATGAGATAAAGAAGTATCACATACATTCCAATCGACGTTTTAAGGTAAGAAAGAGCACACTCCGAACGTGGGCCATTGAGTGTTTGTTGAAAGACTATCCATGCCCTTTTTATGCTCGTGTGAGTCAGAAGAAGATAGGATATTGGGAAGTGACCAAGTATAGAGGCCCTCATTGTTGTTGTATTCTGGACTTAGTCTTGATCACCCCAACTTGGATGCTAAGTTTATTGGTCGGCATATTCTCCATAAGGTCAAGGCTGATTCTGATTTGAATGTTCAAGTTATTATTGAAGATATAAATGAGAAATACGGTAGGACAATTTCTTACAAGAAGGCATGGTGTGGGAAACAAAAGGCCATTGGCTCAGTGTTTGGAGACTGGAAGGAATCTTATGCTCGATTACCTCGTGTCCTAGGTGCTATTCAGAAATACAATCCTGGAACTATTGTTGAGTATTATAATCCTCCTCCACCTGGTGTATATAAAAAGTTTGATCGTGTTTTCTGGGCATTCGGGCCTTGTATTCAAGCTTTCACTCATTGTAGGCATGTCGTGTCTGTTGATGGAACGTTCTTACATGCACGTTATAAAGGGGTGATACTCATTGCTATGGGTGTTGACGCCAACGACAGCATCGTTCCTCTTGCTTTTGCTATTGTTGAAAAAGAGGACCATGTTCTCTGGAGTTGGTTTTTACGCCTTGTTTGTCAACATATTATCAAGGGTCGTGAGGTATGCTTACTTTCTGATCGTCATAATGGCATTCTTGCTACAGTTGCAGAAGATACTTGGTGGCCAAATGTGCATCATCGATATTGCTTGAGGCATATGAGAGCAAATTTTCTGAAGAAGCATCATGGTAGTGATTTGAAGCGTCTGTTCTGGGTTGCTGGTTGTGCTCACCAAGATAGAAAATTGAAAAATACTTTAGAGTTGATCCGTTTAGTTGACCAGAAGCCATCAAGTGGTTTGAGCATATAAATAAGAAGAAGTGGACATTGGCGCATGATGGTGGTTATAGATATGGTATTATGACTACGAACTTATCTGAGGTCTTTAATGGGGTCATGAAAGGATCACTAGGTATGCCAATAACAGCTATTGTTGAGACTTCTTTCTACCGTTGTGTGGAATACTTTCACAGCAGACTGGGGTTTGCAATGAATGCATTAGGGGGTGTTACTAATAACCCTAATGCACTATACAAATTTATCCAAAGGATCCATCGTCGATACAACTACAACACCAAAAAGGCTGGGTCACACCATGTTCGACCGTTCAACGTAAATAACAGGGGAGTGTTTCAAGTGACAACCGGACGTCGTGGTGAAAAGGTGGAAATACTCAAATTGTGAGATTTGATGAGCGTACATGCACATGTGGAAAATGGGTCGCATATCACTTGCCGTGTTCCCATGCAATTGCATGTTGCACATTTGTCGCGCCCCGACCCGTGGTCCTACTTGGCCCCACGCCCGGGACACGCGAGGAAGACGTCGTAAAGCAACTCTAAGAAAATTTTTCATAAAAAGGTTCACACAACCAACACGTCACCAAAACATGACTTTAAGTCACAAAACAAACTTTCTCAAATGAGTACCTAGCCACCTGGCTATAACAAACTTTACTTAAAAATTTACAAACCGAACACCTACTAAAAGAGATGATACAATTAACTGAGTCACGGTTACACTACCCTAAAGGTATTACATTTACATAATGTATCCTTTATACACATCACTTCCCAAAAGTCTTACCAAATATCTCTTTACCAACGTCCTCCCTGTGCTGTGACCTATTCCCTGGACTCCTTCTTATCTAAAACGGTAAACAAATAAGGAGTGAGAATAAATCTCAGTAAGTTACTAAAATGAAACTACATTACATGCTAATATGATGGTCATAAAGAAACAATATTAACAAATAAGCGTATAACACATAGCACATAACATGAGAGGCTCCCTATCGCCAACCGTCCCATACCGGTTGGAAATAACGACCAACTCATCATGCAACACATAAAGCGGAAATAAACACTCATACGTGGATACTGAGCCAAGGTTCTCAAACCAAACAATAGCCATCTGAGAGGCATCAACTGAGCAGCATCGAAGAGCTGAAACGGGTTCCAAACAACAACAACAACAACGGGGGGAAAATGACACAAAGTCATAACCCAAAGTGCCCAACCTTTGGCCTAAGGAAGGGGGTTAAAAATGGGAAACCAATGATAGGAGCCTTATAATGTACTTGGCTCGTGAGACCATTATAATCCCTATCACTGCCCAACACACACAAAAGTACCAGCTGGACTTTAGACACAACCGAAGCAAAGAAAACTTGCTTAAACAACAAACGGGGTATGATTCCAAAGTAGGGAATCACACAACCTCATCTTAGAGAAGTAAACACGTTTTCATAATAGTATGCACCATATTGACATTAAGTCATCACACAATCCATCCAAACAATCACATTAATTCAAACTTGATCACAAAAGACCAACTCTACCATAATAACCATTCAACACATTACAAAATGTTCAACAATGCTCACTTAATCAATTACTCACATTTCATAACACTTGTGTTCACAAAGGAACCAATTCTACCACTTTAGTGATCCACATCAACCATCTAAGTACTTTAGGACACTACCCAAAAACTAGACCAAGATTGACCTCTAAATCCCTTGGATTTGAAAAACTCCAAACTTTTTCAGACAACTGGGGCGGTCGCCCAAACTGGGCTGTGCGGCCGCCCAAATTGCTCTGTCTCAAGAAGAAAAACCTTCAGATAGATGTGCGGCCGCACGCCCACTTTTGGGCGGCCGCCCACATCACCTGGCAGACCAAAACTTACCAAGTTCACTCCTTATATTTCACAACCCAAATTTCACTAATACTTGCAACTCTTAACATCTACAACTTACACAAAGGCATAAAACTTAGCCTAAGAAAAATACTAACACCAACAATAACCATTTCATACTACTCCTTTGTCCCGAAATTACAAGTATATATAAACATACCAAAACATTATTTCACAACCTACTAGACATATATAACATGTTTATATCCATTTTATTAGGTACAACAACATTACCATACTTTCCCAATACTACAACACCCATTAGTATTAACATTTCCCACATGCAACAAATTAGTACTACTCCCTTCGTTTCACAAGTATCATTATAATTTTTAATATACTAATATATCCAATTTAGAATACTTTCACTTCTTTCCCCGTCCCATAAATAACAGTATAATTTTATAATACATTTATTTAACCTTTAACTAAAGATACTATTTTACCGTCCCACGAGTAGGAGTATAATATATAAAGCATATATGATGTTGCATCGTCTCCTACTTCCCCAAAACCAAAACTACTATACCCATATACCCACTTCCACAAATAACAAGTCTATAACCAGTTTTACTACTCCCTCCGTCTCAAAATTACAAGTATATAAAAATTATTACTACTCCCTCCGTCCCAAAATTACAAGTATATAAAAGTTATTACTACTCCCTCCGTCCCAAAATTACAAGTATATAAAAGTATACCCAAAACATTATTTTATAACATATAAAGCATATATAGCATACTTATGACCATTTTAACATTTAAAAGGGGGATTAGTAACTTACCTATTTTTCGAAATGAGTCAAGAAAATTATATTGTTCGGTAGATGTGGCCTACTCAATACCCTGAACATTTATATATAATTAGATTTGAAAATGGAGTAGTAAATTAAAATAGGGAAAATTAACAAAACATTATTTTTACCTAGCTTTTCTTCTTCTTCTTCAATGGAGGATTTTGGGAAAGTTACTATGTGTTTGGGTGAGGTTCATGCGCAGAGAGGGAAGAAAGGTAAGAGGGATTTTAATATATATAGTCATTCTCCTAAGGTCCTTCAACTTTCAACTTCTTACAACTAAACCCCCCATGCTTATACTTCCATAAGACACCCTTAGTTTTAACTACACCCATTTATTCCAAAACAAGGTTATAACTAACAATCATATTAACACATATAATCAAATAGAATGTGCAAATTCATTTAATATGATGCAACAAATAAAATGCACACATAATTTTAAATTTAAAATTCTCAAAAATATAAAATAATTATAAAATAAATAAAACGGATTTTTGGGGTCGTTACAATCACTCCCCCTTAAAGAAAATTCGACCCGAATTTTAGGATTGCTTACCTCAACCCTCAAACAACCCAGGATACTTCTTTTCATTCCAATCCCGAAGCTTCACACTGAGTTCAATATCCTCTAAAACTTTAGACATATCGGAGAAGAATCATAAATACAATTGCGTGGCATCAACACATGGAACTCATTATCAACCTCGTCGAGAGAAGGAAGTAACACAAGACGATAAACTCACCTCTAGCTCTTTCCAAAATCTCAAAAGAACTAACATATTAAACAATTCCACGAGAAGTAAAGGTATATCCCTCGAGTTCTTAGAATCAACTAAACAAGTTCTCAAGAATCTGAATGGTTATTTCTAACTGACCATCTGACTGAGGGTGAAAGTCATACTAAGTCTCAATTCCGAACCCCAGGCCTTCTGAAATGCTTACCAAAATCAAGATGTAAATAAGGAACCCATATCTATTACCATGCTCGTAGACATCCCATGAAATCGAACTATCTTCTGAACAAATAACTGACAACTGATAATTTACTTCCAGATTATTCACAACTCAAGGACTTAGTTGAATACTTAGAATTCCTCGCATCAAACAATTAAAGGTAACTCCTCGAATTTATCTCAATACTCTACTTCTACTTGGATTCATAATTAAATTGGTCTTGTGTATCCCTTCAAGTATCTATAGTTGAACTCCGTTATACATGTTTAATTCCACTAAGTGTTGACTACATACTCTGCTATAGAAGTTAAAATTCCATCACTAGCCACGAACAAAATCTTATTGTCTGTCATTATTCATTCCACGAGTAATTTTCGATAGTTGATATTATTCAATAGAGTAGAAATTTAAAGCTTTCACAATCGCAAAGTCACACCATGTCTCAACTCACGAAGACTCCAAAGTGTTAATTCCTCTAACATTCCCCATTTAGTTTTATCACCCATGACTATAAGTCAATGAATCCTCTAACACAATACCTTTCCCGATGATATAATATGGTAAACACTTCAAATCTAACTCCATCAAAGTCATTCACTAATGCAATGGATGTATAATCGCAATAAATCTCAATTTATGGGTAGGATAATTTTGTTGATAAGGAATCAATCTTCTCAAACACACATTGTTACCGTACCATCCTGAAGCAATGAACATCTCAATCACTCTTTAAGGCATCTCTATGAATAAGGAATTTATCAAATCCACTATAAGGGTAAGCTTGACATATCCACTAGAAATTAGTAACACTAATCATATCCTCTAGATAACTGTAGTACTAGTTAAATCCATTAAGCAATATCAATACTGAAGTTGTCATCAACTCTCGATTCATCAATTAACACTCGCAACAATTAAACTCGTTCACTCTTACCAATCCATCGAGATAGTGCATCTTTCTGTGCTATGCAGTTAACAGTGTAGCTACCTTAGAATTCCATCAATAAATCCTCAACCCTATGCCTGAGTTGAAACTTTCCTCAAAATAATATATCCTCTAACATGAAGACATTCTACCCTGATTTTACAAACTGCTACCGCTCTCAAAGAACTCAGACTAGGATTACTTATACAATTCAACGTATCCAACAATACCACTGAAGCAGGTGAGAATTCAAACTATATAACCACCATTCACGATGTCCATCCCCGATATAAAAGCCATCTTTGAAATATACTCAACTAAAATTCTCAACAAATGATAATCACTTCAAATCAACCACTAAACAATTACTATCTCTGATGTTGCTCAAACATAGCACCCAACCACTCAAGATCACCCAAGGTTCTCCTCAAGAACAGTACCACTCAAGGGAAATAAATTTAAAATCTTACAAGGAAAAGATATCTTTCAATTTAAATGCAATTTTTTTTACTACTAACTCCATAAACCAACTACCAGGCACAAGCTTGCAACAACAATTTACAAATTTCTTAATGCCTAAATAGCATGAAAGCTAAACACATATATATACCATGCTTAACTAAAACACACTAGCATATAAAATTCCACCACCATAACATCAAAATCTTGTGATGACAACATCACTAAACCGGCAAATAAAACACGCCCATGAATACGCACATCACAAGTATACGATACTTTATCGGTCCTCTAACACTCCCCCTTAGGAAGACACATCTAACACATAAGGTAAAGACTCAGAAGACACACGAAATCAAGAAGCACAATGCACAAACACACAAGTATGCGAAGAGCCAGGGTCTATAAGTGTGTGTGCTCTCAAACTAGACATAGAAATTATACCTCCAGTCACATTAGAAGAATCTGAAATCTGTTGTTGATTGATGGAAGAAACACGATCTTGCACCTTAACCTTTCCTGAAGCATCCCTCTTTTGGCCCCGAGATGACCCAGCTGCACTTCCCGATAACTGATTCTTAAATCTAAAGCAACTCTTCTGAAAGTGACCCAACTGACCACAACTCAAACATTTGCCTTGCTTCTTCCAACATTTTTCTTCTAAATGTCCCATCCTTTGACAGTAGTTACATACTCGTTTACTTCGAGTTCCTCTATTATGCGGCCCTTGAAAAGATGCCCTAGCTTGCGAAGGTGTTCCTTGATATTCTCTACTATCTCCACGCTGGGGTTGCGGTTTTACCTGTTCTCCTCGTTTTGTCACATCTGAGGTTTCAATCTTGGTTTTATGATGCTCCTCTGTATCGTCAATGATTTTCATGACAACTTCAAACATACCTTGGAACAGTGCTCGAACCTCTTCTCTAGCGTTACCCGACCCTGAAGGCCCTGACTGATTCCCTTCGGTGCCAACCATTTTCAATAAGTACCTGCATAAAACTCTCAACGTTACTTACCCTATACACAACTACCCTCCTAGGTCATTTAGTCATTCTAGACCATCTACAACCTAGCTCTGATACCAACTGTCGCGCCCCGACCCGTGGTCCTACTTGGCCCCACGCCCGGGACACGCGAGGAAGACGTCGTAAAGCAACTCTAAGAAAATTTTTCATAAAAAGGTTCACACAACCAACACGTCACCAAAACATGACTTTAAGTCACAAAACAAACTTTCTCAAATGAGTACCTAGCCACCTGGCTATAACAAACTTTACTTAAAAATTTACAAACCCGAACACCTACTAAAGAGATGATACAATTAACTGAGTCACGGTTACACTACCCTAAAGGTATTACATTTACATAATGTATCCTTTATACACATCACTTCCCAAAAGTCTTACCAAATATCTCTTTACCAACGTCCTCCCTGTGCTGTGACCTATTCCCTGGACTCCTTCTTATCTAAAACGGTAAACAAATAAGGAGTGAGAATAAATCTCAGTAAGTTACTAAAATGCAACTACATTACATGCTAATATGATGGTCATAAAGAAACAATATTAACAAATAAGCGTATAACACATAGCACATAACATGAGAGGCTCCCTATCGCCAACCGTCCCATACGGTTGGAAATAACGACCAACTCATCATGCAACACATAAAGCGGAAATAAACACTCATACGTGGATACTGAGCCAAGGTTCTCAAACCAAACAATAGCCATCTGAGAGGCATCAACTGAGCAGCATCGAAGAGCTGAAACGGGTTCCAGAACCAAACAACAACAACAACACGGGGGGAAAATGACACAAAGTCATAACCCAAAGTGCCCAACCTTTGGCCTAAGGAAGGGGGTTAAAAATGGGAAACCAATGATAGGAGCCTTATAATGTACTTGGCTCGTGAGACCATTATAATCCCTATCACTGCCCAACACACACAAAAGTACCAGCTGGACTTTAGACACAACCGAAGCAAAGAAAACTTGCTTAAACAACAAACGGGGTATGATTCCAAAGTAGGGAATCACACAACCTCATCTTAGAGAAGTAAACACGTTTTCATAATAGTATGCACCATATTGACATTAAGTCATCACACAATCCATCCAAACAATCACATTAATTCAAACTTGATCACAAAAGACCAACTCTACCATAATAAACCATTCAACACATTACAAAATGTTCAACAATGCTCACTTAATCAATTACTCACATTTCATAACACTTGTGTTCACAAAGGAACCAATTCTACCACTTTAGTGATCCACATCAACCATCTAAGTACTTTAGGACACTACCCAAAAACTAGACCAAGATTGACCTCTAAATCCCTTGGATTTGAAAACTCCAAACTTTTTCAGACAACTGGGCGGTCGCCCAAACTGGGCTGTGCGGCCGCCCAAATTGCTCTGTCTCAAGAAGAAAAACCTTCAGATAGATGTGCGGCCGCACGCCCACTTTTGGGCGGCCGCCCACATCACCTGGCAGACCAAAACTTACCAAAGTTCACTCCTTATATTTCACAACCCAAATTTCACTAATACTTGCAACTCTTAACATCTACAACTTACACAAAGGCATAAAACTTAGCCTAAGAAAAATACTAACACCAACAATAACCATTTCATACTACTCCCTTTGTCCCGAAATTACAAGTATATATAAACATACCAAAACATTATTTCACAACCTACTAGACATATATAACATGTTTATATCCATTTTATTAGGTACAACAACATTACCATACTTTCCCAATACTACAACACCCATTAGTATTAACATTTCCCACATGCAACAAATTAGTACTACTCCCTTCGTTTCACAAGTATCATTATAATTTTTAATATACTAATATATCCAATTTAGAATACTTTCACTTCTTTCCCCGTCCCATAAATAACAGTATAATTTTATAATACATTTATTTAACCTTTAACTAAAGATACTATTTTACCGTCCCACGAGTAGGAGTATAATATATAAAGCATATATGATGTTGCATCGTCTCCTACTTCCCCAAAACCAAAACTACTATACCCATATACCCACTTCCCACAAATAACAAGTCTATAACCAGTTTTACTACTCCCTCCGTCTCAAAATTACAAGTATATAAAAATTATTACTACTCCCTCCGTCCCAAAATTACAAGTATATAAAAGTTATTACTACTCCCTCCGTCCCAAAATTACAAGTATATAAAAGTATACCCAAAACATTATTTTATAACATATAAAGCATATATAGCATACTTATGACCATTTTAACATTTAAAAGGGGATTAGTAACTTACCTATTTTTCGGAAATGAGTCAAGAAATTATATTGTTCGGTAGATGTGGCCTACTCAATACCCTGAACATTTATATATAATTAGATTTGAAAATGGAGTAGTAAATTAAAATAGGGAAAATTAACAAAACATTATTTTTACCTAGCTTTTCTTCTTCTTCTTCAATGGAGGATTTTGGGAAAGTTACTATGTGTTTGGGTGAGGTTCATGCGCAGAGAGGGAAGAAAGGTAAGAGGGATTTTAATATATATAGTCATTCTCCTAAGGTCCTTCAACTTTCAACTTCTTACAACTAAACCCCCCATGCTTATACTTCCATAAGACACCCTCTAGTTTTAACTACACCCATTTATTCCAAACAAGGTTATAACTAACAATCATATTAACACATATAATCAAATAGAATGTGCAAATTCATTTAATATGATGCAACAAATAAAATGCACACATAATTTTAAATTTAAAATTCTCAAAAATATAAAATAATTATAAAATAAATAAAACGGATTTTTGGGGTCGTTACAACATTCATGAATGTCGATGGTCGTAGTTACGTTGATCAATTTTACACTCTCGCGTCATACTACAAAACATGGTCAGGGACTTTTGAACCATATCAGCATGAGGACTATTGGAATGTGGATGGTCGGATGCCAATATTTGAACCAAATGATATGCTTCGACGCGATGCAAAGCAGGGACGACCACAATCAAGACGGCTTCGAAATAGTATGGACTGGCAATCTGGAAAACGAATAATCCATTGTTCAACTTGTAAGAAGGAAGGACACACGTGCCGGAGGTGTCCAACTAACAGGGAATATATTTGAATTTGGTCAAATTCCACGTCATTTCAATGGGATTATGTTGTAAGATATTTATCTTGTGTCTGTCTTTCATTTGTAGTGCTAATGAACTTGTATTGTTGTAAGATATTTGAATTGTGTTTGTTCTATCATTTGTAGTGCTAATGACTTTGTATTGTTGTAAGATATTTGAATTGTGTTTGTTCTATCATTTGTAGTGCTAATGAAATATAACATAAATAAAATAATTCAGTGACCACATCCCGGTCACATAGGAAATATAACATAAATCCAAAAAATTCAGTGACCACATCCCGGTCACATAGAAAATATAACACAAATCCAAATATTACATGTCCAACAAATTAACTTAACAATCGTTAGGGAATACCTTAAAAACATTGGAAAGTGTAATGTTAAGTACTTTTTTTGAGCGTGCGAGGGCGAAGACAACAACCTAATATCATCAACAAAACAAAACATTTAGAACAAAATGTTAAGGAAAATATCCTTAGGGAGTGTAATGTTAAGGAAAATATTTCATACCTGCTTAAGAATCAGAACAGCACCAACATCTGTCACTTCCATACTCACTTCCGTTAAGCACTTTGGGGCCAATGATTGATTCAATTGTATCAGTAGGATCCTTTAAAGTCACTTTAAGAGAGCCAGTATCTTATGGTGTGCACTCCGTGACAACAACAACCTGTAGTAGTAACCAAAAAAATAACGACCAATTATTTTTAAATATTAACCTTATAAATAAATAATGTTGATATCATACCTGATCCACCCTATCATAGTTATGGCATTTCTCCTTGATGGCCTTCAACGGATAATATGTACCCTCTGCAGTGAGATAGTCCATTGCAGATAGCCAAGGTCTGCGCTGGAAATGATCATCCTCCACCGGCTCTTCAAGCTTTCTCCTTATGGCCTCTTGGGTCGACTGAGGGGGTCCCTGAGAGACATGAGCTTTTCCGGAGTGATACCGACGTACGGCGGCCTGTGCGACACCAGCGGGACCAGGCACATTATGAGGTGGTGGAGATTCTAACTCTTGTTCGATTTGAGAGAGATTAGATTGAGGATTGGAGGTTTGACCGGGATGACCGGGAAGAGGTTGTCGTCCACGATACCAGCGGGGGAGTGATGGATCCATCTGTGTCAATTAAATTACATAATAATTACTCCTTACATAATATCTAGTACAAATTAAATACTAAGCTTTGACCAACCATAACTCATTCAATTTAAGTCCAAATTAACCAAATAAACTGCCTAAAGAGAAATCATACAGAGTACAACAAAGTTTGTTTTAACACTTTTCGTCAAATCCTAGTCTAATTATGTCAAAAACAGCCTTCAATATCAACAAAAAATCAAGATTTTGATTAAATACTAAACTTTGACCAACCATAACTCATTCAATTTAAGTTCAAATTAACCAAATAAACTGCCTAAAGAGAGATCATACAGAGTACAACAAAGTTTATTTTAACACTTTTCGTCAAATCCTAGTCTAATTATGTCAAAAACAGCCTTCAAAATCAACAAAGTTAAGATCAAAGAATTTGAACCGAAATAAACAGTATTCTTATATAACAAAAGAAGACTTACATGTATTCAAATGAGTGAAGAAATGTAGGATTTCACTAAGAAAATCGCCTGAATCGCCTGAGAAGAGAAGGGGGTGATGGTTTTGTGTACTGTCTTCTGCAAATGTATGGTGGGTGTATGGCTTTAATCTGTTTTAAGTGGAATTCGCTACTTGCAGTAGCGAATTATGCCAAAGCATAATTCGCTAGACCCGGAAGCGAATTATACCAGAAGCCCAAATACCAGCTTCACCTTTCTGGCACTCCACCTGCAAACAAAACCAAATATACCAGCAAACACAAATCAACATAAAACTGATTTATTTGTTTGAACTGAAACAATACTTTTTTACCAGCAAACACAAATCAACATTGCAACCCTTGTTAACTGCAACCCTTGTCCAGAATTTAAATAGAAGCAACAACAACTAAAAAAAAAGTTCTCGGCTTAATGATCACATCCCGATCATATAAGAGTACTAATAATGTTAAAAATAAATCAGTGGTCAATAGTCAGAAGGAGTAAACCTATTTGTAGGATTTCTTGTCCTAGACCCTTGCCTAGGCAATGGCCTAGACGGAGTAGCAAAAATATTAGAAGGCCCGGCTTGTCCAACTGGCGGAGGAATAGGTGGTCGAGCAGTAGACTGAGTTGATGCCGGAGGAGGAGGGTAAGACTGATCATCATCTGAATCCCCATCCTCACCAAATGGTAGAATAGGTGGATAATCAGGTGTCCCTCCCATACCCATTCCCCTCCCCACCCCCTCCCCATTCCCCCTCCCCATCCCTGTGTATGACTGCCCCATCCCCCCTCACCACCATGTGAAGATCCCTCCCCTTGTCCACTACTATGACCCCATCCCTGTGCATGACTGCCCCATCCCCCTCACCACCATGTGAAGATCCCTCCCCTTGTCCGCTACTATGACCCCATCCCTGTGAATATCTGCCCCATCGCCCCTCCCCCAGATCATCACCCTCACCATGTCCCTGATCTCCCTGATGTCCTTCCCCCTCCCCCCCACCATGTCCCTGATCATCACCCTCATGTCCCTCAGCCTCACCCTGTCCCTGATGTCCCTCTCCCTCCCCCTCCCCCTGTCCCTGATCATCCACACGACGACGAGGACGACGACGAGGACGTTGTCTCTGACCCTCATCTTCATGGGTACGGTCAACCGGTGATGGAAGAGGTTGACCCAAAAGTCGTCCTTCCTCTCTAATATGGGTCAGGGCATGTGTGATGATGTGTCGCGTTTGAAGTCGAGACTGGTCCGGTCCTTGCTCAATAATTGCTTGTTCATTAACGACATATAAACGTTGGAAGCTTTGAATCAGAAAAAAATATATTCAGAAAAACGTCATTTATTCTGGTACCCACCATCCTTACTGAAAAGGAATTAGAAACTCACCATCCCTTCTGTGAGGCTAGCATGTGACCGGTACCCCACATCCTCTACATGAGCAGGATTGTGAATCAACAAACGTGTGATGCTTTTGTACCTTTTGAAAAAAATGTTAAAATATTAAAAATTTGTGGTGCAAAGAAAGGAATAAATGTCAACTATAACATTTATTCCGGGATAGAGAGAGTATACAAAAAACAATAGACACTCACCAAAGCATGTACTCATGTGTATATGAATAGTCCATATCCACCTCGTCCTCTGACCTAGGAACCACATTGAACAAACGTGCTTCCCATTGTTGAATATAGGCGGCATGGTCATCCACCCAACTTATTCTGGGTCTACTCCGTCTATCAATCTGATGCAATCTAACATCAGTGTCAACTGGCCCAGGGATGAACTGGCGCATGCCAAACTGGCGCATAACTCGATCAGGCAGGTGCAACTCCACCCTCTCGAAACATATAAGAGGCGACCTCGTCCTCCAAACAGCCTCCCCCTGCAAGCAATACCCTGGAGCAACACGCTCTCCATATGGCTCCCACACAACCTGATCCGCAATCAAACTATCTAACGCATCCCTATAGCCGCGCAGGTTATGTCTAGTCACATAACCAAACGATAACGCCCCTCGCCATCTGAAATTGAAAATCAAAGAAAATTATACTCCAAAAGCGTAAAAAAATATATCAATTCATTGATAAGTAGTTGTCCTATCATACCTAGCCCCCAAAGGGTCATCTACATCTGCCCCATATACAGCGCCTAACGACCGCGGCTGGGTACACCTCAATCTCTCCCATGCCCAAATCTGTTCAAAAATCAACATCAATATTTATAAATATATCAATATATATAAATATATACTATAAAATGATATGGTGCACATGTATACTATATTTAAATAGTCATACCTGCACAATCGGCATGAATCCTCCACACTGACTAGTCTGGGGGGAAGTCGCCTTGCAAAGCTCTCGATAAAGGATGGCCAACGCAGCACTGCCCCAGCTATAAGATCCTACAACATCGATGTCTCTAAGAAGTGGCAAATATATGAGCTTCACCTTCGAATTACTGCGATCTGCCAAGATATATGACCCCAATAATGCCAAGATATAGGCACGTGTGTACCTATCAATATCCGCTACTGTGGCATGTTCTCCCAAATTAAGATTCAAGATATGCTCCTTAAGCCACTTGAGATTCAACATCCCCGTCTTCAAGTTCGGGGGACCAGGTCTGACACCTAACAACTCAAAACACAAATCAGCCCACTGGGCGTCTGTCATATATGTCTGATAGCCCGTGACGGGCAATCCATCTATCGGCAAACCCATCAATAGACCCACATCCTGCAGCGTAATCGTCATCTCACCAACAGGTAGATGGAAAGTGTGGGTCTCCGGGCGCCACCGCTCGACCAACGCCTCAAATAAAGCACAGTCATATTTCTTCATCTCCCCCATCCTGTAAACTCCGTAAAACCCCGCAACCCTTAATCTGTTCACAACCCTTCCATCTATATTTGTCGGGGGCTTTGGACCATGTCGAAACGATATACTACAAACCTCTTCACCAACCCATAGCTGAGAAGATCTATGGGAACCCTGTAACGTCAGCACCGTCCGGTTCAAAGGACCCGGATCTACAAACGGCTCATTTACATCCATCTGTAACAATAAAAAACCCACGATTAGTTGGAAAGTGTGGGACAAAGGGAGTGTTAATTTTCAAACAGGTTAATTAATCACTTGATTAACTGAGAGAGCAACACAACACAAAGTCCTTCCCTAATTGAATCCATGTTTGCTTTACTAATAATAGGCTTCAAATAAAAATCAATCACATTTTTTGCATTAATTTTTCAGTACAAAAATAATTTTCATACTTTCAAAGAAAAACTACAAATTAAAATCATCAAAATCCCATTTCAAAATCATCAAAATCCCCTTTCAAAACAGCCCCAATTTCAAACCAAATTTTGAAATCAACCATGCAAATACCACACATTCAATATAATTGTACAAAAATCAAATCATAAACGCTACTTAAACTCAATAACCAGTCGACAATCACCCACGAAATTGAACCAAAAATGGCAAAATCCCAACCAATTCATATGATAGATATTTTGCTAAAAATAAAGAAATACTTACATTTTATATTAGGAACGGGGAATGACACAGCTTCGAATTGAGAAAACCCCTAACAATAACAATCGCGCACCAGGTCAATCGCCCAGATATCGCCCTCTCAAACTCTCTGTGTTTGTTTGTAATGAACTGAACTAAAGAGGGGAATTATAACCTAATACGCTTCCGCAAAAAGCGAAATCATTTAAACTTATTTCGCTTCTTCAAGAAGCGAATTACCTTGGCATAAATCGCTAGTACAGGAAGCGAATTAGGTTAACCTTAATTAACGCCCTAATGCAAATCGGGCCTAATCTGGTCAAAGATCAATTCGCTTATGTCAAAAGCGAATTATTTAATTCGCTTTTCCTAGTGGCGAATTACCTCAAAGTTGGTCATTCTGGTACATACTTTGAAAAAGGCGATACTATGGTAAATACTTATGAAAAAGGGAATTATTTGAGAAAAAAATCCATCCCATACATGAGAAATATTAAAAGGGAAAAAATAAAAATATACCCTTGTACTTAAATCAAGGATGCAGATATGCCCTTATACAAGTTAGCCCCCGTACTTAAGAAAAATGAGTGGATATTAGGACACCGTCATCTTTCCGTCCAAATATTAACGGAATTGCTGACTGGGCATCCTAGTTGGAATGTGAAATTGACTATGTGGAAAATAAATTGCCCAAGTGGAATTTGATGAGTATGATGGACTCAGAACTACGTCGTATTGATAGATAAAGTCAATGTTCGTTAAATAGTTAACAAATATGTTAAATAATTGATGAAATATCAGTTTCTTAACCACTTTAGTTAGCAAGTCAGTTAAAACTTCCCAAATCTTCTTTAGTCATCCTCACCAACTATCATATCCTACAAAAACACCACTGTCACCCACCATCATCCACCACCACCAACATTAAAATCAACCACCATCAAACACATCCTCAACCACCGTCTAACCAACCAACCAACCACCGTCAACACACGCCCACCACTGTCTAACCATCACCTTGCCACCATCTAAAAACCATCGGTCACCACCATCTCAAAATCACCGGGCACCAACCAACAATTGCCCTTTTGAAACCAGATTTGAGTTTTAAATCGCTACACACACACACGACAAACATTCAAACCCATTATCAGATTAATAGGACCGAAAATTCCTCCCCATATCTAATTAATAGATTCGAAAATAAAAATAAAACTCCACAAAATTAATAAAATTAACGCAAAAACAACAAATCAGACATAAAATCGAAGGCACGCACACATTTGGATTTTGAAATCAACGGAGGGGATCGACGGTGTTGTTGTTGTTGTTGAAGGGGGAGAGAATGGAGCTTGGCGGCCAAGGTGAGGGAGAGGAAAGTAAAGGGAGGGGGCGTCGGCACTAGGGAAGTGACGATGTCGATGTTGCTGGATGATGATGTTGACAGGGGTGGATCGGTGGGGTGGCGCAGAGGTGGAGGTTTGAAGAAATTGGGCGGCACAAACGAACGGAAGACGAAGGGGAACTGGGGTTGGATGGAGGCGTGGAACTGGTCTTCAGATTAGGGTTGGGTTTGTTATAGGGATGATTTTAATTTTAACCCCTTTACCTTCTATAATATTTCACATTTTATGAGAGGTGTAATTGTAAATAAGTATTTTAACTTTATATTATTGTTGAGTGCCAAAACGACGTAGTTTTGAGTCCATCGTACTCAACAAATTCCACCTAGGCAATTTTTTTCCACGCAGTAAATATCACATGCCAAATAAGTAGCTTAGTCAGCAATTCCGTTAAGATTTGGACGGAAAGATGACGGCGTCCTAATATCCACTCATTTTTCTGAAGTACGGGGGTTAATATGATAATTAGCTTGTATAAGGGAATATCTGCATCCTTGATCTAAATACAGGGGCATATTTCTATATTTTCCCAATATTAAAAGCACTAGAAGTTTTTGAAAAACTACACGCCATAAGGATTGTCTTTTGCATCAAATTAGTCTTGGAAATGAGTATCGATGCCAAATCTCCATGTAAATGCCCTTGTGATCATAACTTTTGGTTTGGCAAAAAATGGTCAACCAAGCATATCAAGCAATACAACAGGTCAGTTGTTGGCCTTTCCTTTCAAGCCTGGAAAGGTGATAAAATATTTAATAAATGTTTTTGTATACAAATTCTTAGAAAAATAAATATTAATTTATTTAAAAAGGAAGCTTATATTACCACTATAACCTAGAAATATTTAAAAGAAAGTTGTAAATTAATAATTTAAGAATATTTAAAAGTTATTACTCCTTCCGTCCCAGAGTAATCCCAGAGTAAGAGTCCTATTTTTCATTTTAGTACGTCCCAAAATAAGAGTCATATTCCTAAAATGGCAAAAATATTTACTATTCACCCCACTCATTCTCTCTCCTATTTTACTTTTATACTCACAACATCAATCAATTCACTATTTTCTCCACTTTCTCTCTTCTACTTTACTTTTACACTCACAATATTTACATCACTTCTAATATTTATTAATAAGCGTACACATAAAAGATGATTTTTTTTCAAATAATTCCCTTTTGAATCCATATATACCAGAATGACACTAGGAAAAATTTATGTACCAAAATGACCACTTGAGAGAAATCGGCATTGTAGTGCCGTTTTAGTTTGAAGTCGGCATTGCCCATGCCGACTTTAGGCCATTTTTGAAACCCAATTTAAAAAAAAAAAAAAAAAAAAAAAACCTAAAGTCGGCATTGCCAATGCCGACTTTAGGCCTTTTTTTAAAAAAAAAAAAATTGGGTTTCTCACATTTATATTTATCTGCGGCGATACGAATTGGGGTTACCCTTCTGCGATCCGTTCTGTTCTGCTCGTGCGATTCATTTAGGAGTTAGGACTCCAGAGCAATTTTCTGTTGTTGTTTCTGACTAAGGAAAATAAGGCACACTCAGTTACTAATCTTTTTAGGTTCACAAAATCAATCTAACCAGAGTTACCCAAGATCAAAAAATAATTATGGCTAGTATACTTATTTGTTACACAGTCATTGTGGAGGGTTAAATCAATTTGCAAATTCAGTTTCGTACTCCCTCTGTAATCTATATTTTGGTTTCGAAAATTGGAGTTTATTCTCCAATAATCCAATTTAAAAATTCAATTTGGAAATCTAGAAAGCAAAAGAAACAAAGTCCAATTTGCGAATTCAGTTTTTTAGAATTCCGTCGGTGGATCTGTGAAGCCGAGAAACATGCCCGAGTAGACGACGACCTATCTGCTGCAGGAAGAATCACAAACGAGATTGATGGGAGTTTTGCGGCCGCAGGGTATTTTAAAAACGGGCGTTTTAATTTTTTAACCCCAATTCGTATCGCCGGCAGATAAATATAAATGTGAGAAACCCAATTTGAAAAGAAAAAAAAAAAAAAAAAAAAAAAAAAAAACCTAAAGTCGGCATTGGCAATGCCGACTTTAGGCCTTTTTTTTTTTTTTTTTTTCAAATTGGGTTTCAAAAATGGCCTAAAGTCGGCATTGGCAATGCCGACTTCAAACAAAAAACGGCACTACCAATGCCGACTTCTCTCAAAGTGGTCATTTTGGTACATAAATTTTCCCTAGTGTCATTCTGGTACATATGGATTCAAAGGGAATTATTTGAAAACAAATTCCATAAAAGATAGAACTCTTATTCCAAGTGCAATTTTAATTTAAAAAAAGCTGTTAAGAGGAAATTTTTAAACTAAGAATTGTAGGGCTTTACCCTGGTTAGAGGGAGCCCTTCCAGAAATTCTCGATGGCCTCAGGAGACCCAAGGCCAAGGAGGGGGTTTGGAAATAGTTTTCAACCAGCAATTGACGCGCCTCGGTTAGTACCTCACTAGCTGCGTCATTGCCCCAAGCGCAAAGATAACAATTCAGTCTCACTGGAATCCATCTTATAGCTCTTCTCCAGCTCTCCTCGGTATTTGTGCCCAATGTGGGATTCTTGACACAGCATGTTTTTCACTTTTTCTGTTTCTTCTGTTTATTGCTGACCTTTTTGAGTGTAGTTTCTTTTCTGGAGACATCAGAATTAGCCACAAAAAAAAAGGCCGCTTTTACATCCAAAACTAAACAGAACAACTATTGAAGCTAATCCTCAAAGCCTACAAATGAACTTGCATAAGAGCCTGTATCAATAAGATACGACGAGTCACTTCTCCCTCTCAGCTAAAACTTTGCAGAACCCGTAGGCCCAGAATTATCAGAAAAGTAGCTTTTTATATGAGAGGGGTATTGAACAAAAACTAACGAAAGAAAGCCGCAGTGAAAACAGATCAGTTCAGCAGAAGGCCACTACATTGGCACACTCTACGGCACATAACAACAGAAAGTCTTTGAATATATTCCTTTCTGTTGAAGTTGGGAGACTAATGGCTCAACACAAAACAGTTGGGCACAAAGACAACCACATATTCTGGCATTGAAACTAACGAAATCTCGGGTTCCAATCTGACTATCAAAAAAGATTATTTTGCACATTCCTTGATTTCGAAGAAGGAAATTGATACTACCGAGACAATTCTCCATCTTTTACTCATTACTCTCCAATCCAATTTCTTGTACAACATGCTTGATACGAGATGAAATCCTTTGCACCACACTTTGTGTACCACAAGTGATCTGACGGCTATGAATCACTATTGATATTATAATTATTTAAGTCTTAATAACTTATAACCATTTGATCACTTGTGGTACACAAAGTGTGGTACAAAGGATTTCCTCTCTGCTTGATACAAGATACAGGTGCTCAAACAAGTCATGCATGATGAGGACAACAATGATGCACTTATACACCAAAAAAGACTTGTATTCACAAAATTTCCCAGACTTTGGCCATAACAATGACAAAGTACAACTACAAGAGGGCAATTATACATGGGCTAATCTACGGGTCCAAAAAAGAAAGAAAAAAAGCCCTTGGGGGCAACGGAAAAGTTAAAAAGAAGAAAAAAGGAGGGGCGAGACAAAACTCCTGTACACATAACTCTACATATGTCTCAATCTCCCCAGAGCTCTAGGGTGTAATATACAAAATACCCCATAATTAGCCCTGCTAACAACATTCCTTAATTTAACTCTATGGTAATTTTAGGAAACAATTGCCACTTTTTTCCATCTTGTAATTACTTGCCTGATGGAACTATGAGCTTCATCTGCACAACAAATACAAACATATTTGTCAGTTTCTCATTGCACTAAAGTTACGTGTGTCCATAGCACATAAGGATACATAATAATCCGCAGGTAATATGAAGGTGTAAATTTAACTTTTCAGGAATATGCACTTGAGTGTTCTCGGATGGAAGTAAACAATAGATCGAGAAAGCTTCTAAATTCATAGTGAAATTGATTTCAAAGTTTCTGCCTCTATTTTCCCTTTTGCTATTAAGCGGCAGCAAAAAGTGGGGATTCCTTTAAGATAATACAATACTCCCTCTGTCCCACAATGAATGCCCAAAATAAGTTCAAAATTTGCTCTTGATCAAGAACAATTTTGAAATTTTAATTAGTTCCAAGGTATGATATCATATGTCCCGACAAATATGAAGCAAATTCGCAAATACAAATATAAATCATCAGTAGTTATAAGTGAAGAATCTGGTGTAACCTTGATGAACGAGGAGAAACATTGAAGCCATGGGTCTTTAAAAGAAAGCTTCTACGTGTTTTAGGCAGGTTTAGTGATTTTCAACAAAAAATCTCTATCCATTAAACCACACAATGAGCAACAACAATTAAATCAAATCAATGCATGTTGTGGATGCAGATAAACAAAAACTAAGGGGAGACTAACCTGTACATTGCTGATACAAGGGCATGTCACCAAGAGCATAAATATCTGCTCCAGGATCACTCAGAAATTCATTAGAGCGCTTCATTCAGTCTAGAGTTAGTTGATTAAATAGCTAAGAAGAATGTTGCTGCTGCGACCACTGTATACCAACATCATGCGCAACAGGGACGGACAAGCTATCCGAAGAAGATTGTCTTTGGACAAGCCCTTGGTTGACCACAGGCCCGGATGGCTCACTCCCAGTCACTGCAGCATTTTTTAAAGGCGGCGTAGGCTGGAGAGAACTCTTACCCAATTGAATAGCATGACCTGGCACTAAACCGGAAGAGTCAAAGAATGATTCTGATGCCTTCCACTGAGTAGCACTTGCTGGAACAACTGGTTGTACTTCACTAGCAGCTGCATCAGGTTGACCAGCAGTCTGGTCAACCTGAGCGGCTTCTCCAGCTTGCAGTTTGCTTGATGGAAGTTCTGAGGAACTCATTTGCCTATTCTGATGAATCGATCTATGCATAGCCGTCGATTGAGATTGATTTGTTAACTTTAGGTGCGGCTGTAGCTGCTGCTGGTTGGATGGGGAAGCAACTGAAGGTGTACCAGAAGAGGTAATAGACGGTGGAGCGTGAGTCTGACTACTGCTATTATTATTGGACGGATGAGAAGGCATCTGCTGCGGAAGTTGCTTCAATGAACCAGCTTGTGCTTGGCCAGAATATGGCTTTTGAGGTACTGACTGCTTAGAAGTAGAAGACTGAACAGCTGAGTTCAGCCCTGATGATGCACTGTATAACCCACTCTTACCACCACCTTGCATCAAATGATTCACAACTTGCTGTTCACCTTTCTCTACAGTAGACTGGCTCGCGGAGAAACCATTTACAAGAGATGGATCAATGGGAAGGTTTTGATGCATTATCATGGCTCCTCTTCCAGCTCCTTTCAAAAGTTTAGCCTGCTGTTGTGCCTGTTGCCTTTGTTGTTGAGGATGCTGCCTACCAGCTTGCGGAAACTGCTGTGCCTGACGTTGTCGTTGCTGCTGCTTCCCCACCATCTGATTGCTACCCGTTTGAGGGTTCCTTGCAAGACCATGATGGGCTTGTGGCACATGATGTTTTTGCGTAGGATGCTGAGGCATTGGAGTCAAGGTGGAGGGTGACGAAGACACTGGCGGAGAAGAAGTTTGGGGTTGAATTTGGGAGCTATTTTGTGGCGATGAAATGGGAAGTTGAGAAACGGGTGGTTGTGCATGTGGCATTAAACTATTTGATGTAGGAAACTGGTGTTGCTGTTGAAGTAGTCGCTGCTGCTGCTGCTGCTGAAGGTGTCTCTCTTTAGCAATACGAATGGCATAGGCTTTTTGATGTTGTGCATTGGATGGATGATTGGGATGAGGGGAGTTATTACTGAGCATGTGCGGAGACTGTTGCGGAGGCATTTGGTGGTGGAGGGGATATGATGGAACGGGAGGAGGGGCTGTTTGATTTGGAAAGGAGGAGCTTAATCCACCTACGAAAGGAGGGACTCCTTGATTTGTGCCGCCCTGTGATACCTGCTGCATCTGAAGCTCTGGTACTGTCATCTGCCTTTGGTGTTCCGTATTTTGATTTGGCTGAGGCAACAGATGAGAAAAACGATATGTGAAATAAAGAAAAGAAAAATATTTGTTAAAGGACAAGTAATACTACACCATAGAAGACACATGTTTATCATCAAACTAATTTTGAGAAACTAAAGACTGTAAATCAATATACTAAGACATCAAAAGAAATGTCAACTTGATTCCGTATTTCAGAAAGGAAAATTGCCATCTCATCCACCTACACACAAATCCTGTGAGTTGGAGAAGGTGTTCGCAACTTTGACTATGCAGGTCAAGGTTGAAAATCAGAAACTCATAATGGATACTTTTGTGATGACTTAAAAAAATGAGCTTGATGTAGATACATATTCTTTGGAAAAGGAATAGAAAGTTTTTTCTCTTTATTACTATCACAATACCAAGAAAGTTAATGAATGATGAATTGAATATACGACATGGGGGGTGGATTTTTTATTTTATTTTTATATATGAGTGGGATGGAGTGTGGTTATGGATTCTTGATGTAATATAGGGCATGGAAAATACACATGACTTTATTTCTTTATTTGTATTTGTTTATTTGAAGGCTGCAACAAGCCCAGGGATCTAACTAGTATCCTGAGAGGAATCAGAGACGAACTTCAATACCCCCAATTGGCAACAGGCTGAAAAATATATTGCTATTCTCCAAACAGTGACAAAAAGGTTATCCTTTGTGACTGTTCAGAGACATCAAACATATCTCTCAACTCAATAAACCCTAAGTTTATTATCGCGGTGTCAAAAGGGATGGGTGCAAAATACGAGTCTCAGCTTTATAGAAAAAGATTACAAAGCACTTACCCGCATCACATGCAAAGCATCACGATGTCTCATCATTGAGCTTCCTTGAGCAGAGCCAGCACCCGAATGCATATTGGCCACCACACCACTGCCAGAAGTCAACATAGATGACGAAGGTATTCCTTGGAAACCTGGTCTTAGCATGCTTCTATTCATTCCACCAGATATGATGCCCAGACCATTTGCACCAGATAACACACGAGCACCACGATCCGTTCCCGGATGAGCCCCAGAAACAAGCAGATTAGCCTGCTGGATGTTCCTACCGGACAACATTTGATTATACTGTAGCATTCTTTGCTGATCATCAACTGATAATGATGCTGTTCTGGGGAATGTTGTATCTTACATCCCTAACAGAAGTACAATATACAAGATTAGACTTTGTAGTTGATTTTGTAAACACATGTTCCCCCAATCTATATCGAGTATTACCTGGTTGCGGCATTAACAGGAGCAGATGTGGAGGAAAGGTTATTGCCAAGAGTCATATTGGAAGGCCCTTGGATCGATGAATTTGCACCAGATGCAGGAAGTAGTGGTGCAACACTACCCTGATTCGGAGTTGGTAACCCACTAGTATGAGCACCTTGGAAACCAATGGAAAGAACGTCAGGGTTTGGAGCAGCTGCATCGCACAGATCAAGAGGACTGGAAAGAATAATAAAACTTAGTGTTAAGAGATTTTTAAAGAAGGAAAGACATACAGACAAAAATGTGAAATAGAAAAGAAGGAAAGTTTCCCTTTCCAAAATAGCCAAAAACAAATAAAACATGAAATTACGTGAGGACTGGCACTCCATTAAGATTATTTGGGCAGACTTGAGAAAGAGCGAGCGCATGAGAACTATGAGGCTGCTGGAGTTGTTTCGGATCCTGGTTATCATTCTTTGGCACAGAAAAGAAAAGAAAAAATTGTGAGTAAAAGAAGCATTTGATATTCTTCGACACAGAATAGAAAACAAAAAAATAATGAGGGTAAAAAAGTGTGTGCGCCAAGACGTACTGAGTTACGCGGTTGGTGGTTTTCACATTTTATTTCATCACCACCTTCCACAAACTATTTAAATTATTAACTTAGTTCACATTGAAATATCCAATTATTGAAGTTTTCAAACAGTAAGGTGCAGGAAATAGGCTGTTATTAAAGACCAGTGCGAACGTCACACCAACATGAAAACCATTTACAAACCCTATTGCTTGCATGAAAACTTAGAATTATGCAACCATAGTTTCATGTTATATGAAGTAAAGAAAATATTTAAAAAATGCCTTTAAATAAATTTCAGAAGTTTAAAGATTGCTTCTCCTATTCAAGAAACAAATTATGGAACTTTAATATTTGGAAATCAAATCTCCCATTATCAGTTACACCACTAATGGTGCTTCATTATTGACTAAATAGTCCAATACACATTACTTTCAAGCCAAAAGAACTATTAGAGAAGGACCCAAAGTAGTGTTCATAAACCAAATATAAAAACATCTGCTACTACCACCAATTATCTTAGTATAACATGTTACTTTCTTAGAAAGTATATAAATCAGGTATGCTATTATATTACAAACAAATTAGCACCCCAACCAAAATTTCTGCCAACTATGTCATTTCTGTTTCTTGATCACATAAAACCAGTTAAGTTCCGGAATAAATAAATGATACACACACACCCTTCTTAACCCCCCCCCCCCCCAAAAAAAAAAAAAAAAAAAAAAAACACTCAGCATTTTTGGCCTTTCGGATGATTCAGTACATGCTGAGTGACAAATAAAATAAAAAAAAAAAAAAAACATCAACATACTGCAACAATATTGTAAATACGAACTGAACTTTGATGGTTTATTGAAACCAAAAGTCCTTCACAACAAATTATATACTCCCTCTGCTCTAGTAGGGGGAAAAAAAAAAAAAAAAAAAAAAAGACTAAACATGCAAATTAAGAAATTGAGTTGACTTCCAACTAAATCTTTAAATTTCCCCTCCAAACATTTGAATTCAAACTAGGTGACAATATTTGAGCTTAAACTAGGCAAAAAACATGAAGGTTAGTTTAGTCAAGTTGTTGTAAAAAAGTTGCGTAAATGGGAAGTGTTACTCTTCAATGGGACGACCCAAAAAGGAACACACACCTCTTCTATTGGCACATAGGGATACATTTAAGATGTGATTGCTAGTTTTATTGGACTTTTTGGATTAATAACATTTTGTTTGGCCTTCTAGAAAGGAGAAATATTCATAGGATATCCAATGAAAGTTTAATGAGGGAATTTTGCGTATGTTCACCATAAAGAAACTAACTGAGCATAAAGCAGCTAATAATGCAGCGAGTTATTTCATTATTACAAGGGAAAAGAAGTTACACCTAAAAATAAATTAACGGCTCACTATATGTATCAAGTGTTTTTTGGTATGACATGTATTACGGCCACAAGCCCAAGTGTAATGAAGATTTTCAACAATCAAGCATGCACTCGCTTTTAGGGCATCCAA
Organism: Campanula takesimana; assembly: GCA_026119855.1. Lineage (NCBI taxonomy): Eukaryota > Viridiplantae > Streptophyta > Magnoliopsida > Asterales > Campanulaceae > Campanula > Campanula takesimana. Next base: position 636,919 of record JAOWBW010000165.1, read on the forward strand.
GAGAAGAATGACCACTGAGGTTAACAAGAAAATAAAAAAATGTCCCAGATCTCGTTAATTTAAATAATAATTCAAACCCAAAGTTCTTAAAATATTTTTGATCTACACGTCACCACAGACCACAGTATACTCAGTGGACCAAAACAATACCTGTATCCTGCGATAATGCTGCTTCTGTCCAATTATTATAATTTTTTCAAAATGTGATTTGAGGGTATCCTCTTCCATTGGCCCCTGCAACCTTTGAAACAACTGTCTTGCACTACCCTGTGTGAGATGAAGCAGTGGCAACAGCCAATAGAAACAAATATTTAGCTCGTTACTTGACCAACAAAGTATGACATGCCAAAAGTAAGAGAAACTGTAATTCACATAAAAATACAACAAAAATACACTATTACCTTTGGAATTCCAGGTAAATTAGATGGATAAGGCTGAGACGACCCTGAATCCTCAGCACTATCAGCCCCATCACCAGCAGTTCTATCCATTAAGAGTTTGTGGCGCTCTTTGCACTCTTTGGGCTTACGGAAGATGCACTGCATATTTTGAGCATAGGTACTCGGTTCACAACCTCAACCCAAAATAAAAAAGAAAAGGAGCACAAAACAAAATATACAGTGTTTCCCAGGGAGTGCACAAATCATAGGATTCTAATCCCCAGAAACTGAACAGAATAATTATAATTAAAAAAAAAAAAAAAAAAAAAAACTATTTTATATTTAACAAAATAAAAAAAAACTGAAAAGAGCAGAATTCAGTAAATAATTACCTTAAATTGCAAGGTGCTGTTAATAGCATCACTAACAAATTCCCAGTTGGGACCCATATCATGAACCAGGACTACAAGGGCCTGAAAATTAGAATGCCTTAGATAAAATAAATGAAAATAAATACACCTCAATTTAGCTACAGTGCGTGAATTAATTATGCGGCTAAATAAATAGTTTTTGGTTATTCGGTTTAATCACCACTCAAGCCACACTACTCATTTATATCCTTCATATTGTTTATTATTTTTCACTTCTAAAACTTCACACTTTTTTTCCAGATTATTATTAACTTCCTTCTCCATTTCATCGTCTCAAAACAATGTCATCAGCTAACAACATGCACCATGGGCGGATACTTAAATGAAAACGAATTGATGCAGGATGCAAACGGTTCATGAAAAGCAAATATAAGAGCTGTCAAGTGTCAACCTTCTTATTTTATGCAAGTTTAAGGCAGGACCTATTCAAGATCTAGAGAAGCCGATTTATCAATTAGTCTTATTATTAGCTATTATTAGATTATAAGTTGCTGGAGTATTTTATCAAGTTTCATAATATTTTAAGAGTCAATGGTACATTGGTAAATTCCTTATTTGCTGGGAATAGGTTTCAATTAGGAATTAGTTTCCTTAATTGTTTTGGAATTATTGGTAGTCTATATAAGCTTGTTAGCCTTCAGATTATTCAGAATTGTAATAGTAAGAAATTTCCAGCAATACATAGCTTTACAGGGAAGAATCGTGTGATCTAAAACCCTTGGGTGTGCTCAAGAAAATCTAGGTGTGACGCCTATGGTTGCTTAGGTGCGAAGCCGGCCTGTATTCTTCTTTTATTGTTCTGTAACCAGATTCTGCAGTAAATAAGGCTTCCATTCTGCATTATGAATTCCATACTAGAATGGAAATGAAACTAGAAAAGAAACGGAGAGGGCAATCTAGCATTCTCAGAGGCTTTCAACGCTACCATGGAAATACTAATCCATACTTCAAGAACCAGATTGGTCACTCTAGCTCCTTCCTGGAATCGAACATCCTCCATGGAATGGCCTTTCCGTTCTTGATTGGAAAAGCACTCATGAGATTGCTAGCATGAGTCTCCGTTCCACGCAGACATGATTCTTCCTTAAAAACACGCCCTATATGTTTAATCGATCCATCCATCACTTATAAAGAAAGATAAGCATTTATGGCTGACTCTCAAATCATATGATGGATAATAATTCAAACTACGGTCACGACTCCATACGTATCCTTTTCATGACATCAGTATATCTCAATTCAACCCCTTTATTCCTTCACTCACACACCAAGTTAACATTATATGCCTTCTGTCAATTACTAAGATCCATATATACATCATTCCTTCCATCTCTAAATCTAAACTACACCTCACATTCACTACTTCGATTTCTCACGCTGGCATTATTCGAAAATTGTTCAAGACTTTATTCTACAATTTTCATGATACACTTTGCATTTTTCTTATTAGCTTCATCTTAACTAGCACCTATGAAAATCATCATCCTTAATACTCCCTGAGTCTCAAAATAATTTCCGACTTTCCTTTTTGGTTTCCCCTTAACTGTCGCAATTCTATAAAGGAAATAATTATAGTGTGATTTTCAGACGGTACAAGCATGATCAAAAAAACGTTGGCTCGTAAAATGTGACAAATTTTTTGAGATGGGCGGGAGCACATGTTACCAAAATAGAAGCCCCTAGTTCTCTTCTCCTTTAAGAAAACTGTGAGTGAAGCCTACTTTTCGTATCGTTTAGCAGATTTGTATCACTCAGAATCTTCTGAATTTTTACAAAATTAAATTTAACATACGACTTGAGTACCATTATTGAAATTACAGAAACTGGTCATCTTCAACCAAAAAAATTGACCTTTTCCAATAAGAAAAGAAACAAAAACAAAAACCACTATTACCTGATCTTCAAATAGCGACCATGGACTTCCTGAACCTGGCTGCCCAGTAGGCATCTGCAGAAAATTGTTCATCAAATGCGTTATAGAACGAGCATAGAGCAGCAATTTAGCTCAGGTTAATTAAGTACCATTTTACATTACCTTAAGCGCTTTGTTTTTCCTACCCCGATCACGCACACCAAGCATCCTAATGAACTTATTTGGGTTGGGCATGTTACTCATTTGGGAAGCCGCGGGAGACGGAATTGAGCCAGCTATTGGAGTATGATTATCATATGAATTATCTAGCGATTGCTTGATCATCTTTGGCTTTTTGGGGATGTGCTGACCAAATAAACCTTCACGGAAAGCATGGAAGGTTTACTTGGATGTAATAAATGAAAATCTATTCAAAATGTTTTTCATAATAACCATATGAGTACATAAATGGTAAAAAAGAGTTTTACCACTGTTTCCATTGGAGTCAAACTGATGATTCTCCAGTCTCCTTTTAGAGTGCACCCTCTTCAATTTAAAAGACATTCAATTAGCAAATGAATAACCCTTTGACAACACTCAAAGGAAATTTTGACCAAGTTAGAAATGCAAATCCCTTCCTTTGTTATTTTAGAAAACCAATCAAAGAAATGTACACTCTAGGACATTTCAGGCTCAGTAAGGTTGTAGTTAAGCAACTATAAGTTCTCATCCGCTGGTTAATAAACTGCAATATACTTCCGCAGGAATCAACTAGTGAGAGCTCTATTATGTAATACTATTTCAGACAAGCTAATTTGCCTTCAACCCAATGTCTGATCATTAGTTGGAAAAAGTGCAGGCCATATCAAGCCACTGTTCAAGATGAAAAAACAGATCACCTGATCATTCTTAAAGTTTGAATCAACCTGCCATCTCTGCTCGTATGTGGGACCCTGCATCATTATTAATTTGTAAACCATAAGACAGTGCCAAATGACTACAACTAATCACAAACAGTTCATAAAGGAGAATGGAACCATCATTATAGGTAAACAAAGAAGAAACTACACACCAAATGTTTTGCTTTCTTTTTCTTTTTTGGTCTATTCGATACTTCTGCCAAATCATTCTGTAATTGCTTTTCAAAGTCCCCCACTGATTCAACTTCAAAATTGTTTGCAATTTGGGATCCACCATGTAGAGTACTTTGATCATCCTGAAAAGAATTGGTATCACCACTTGAAGCATCCGCCCTACCTGGTGTCTGAACACACCCAGATGTTCCAGCACCAAAAGGACTTAAGACCCTCTGACGTGAAGCTGTGCGCACACGTTTTGTGGGAATCGAAACATTGAGAGTGTTGGATGGCCGTTTTGCAATTAAAGCAACTTGCTGATTCCCAACTTTATTTTCCATGAAATAATCTGACCCTATTTCATACGACCTTCCATTGTAAATTTTCATCTTTCTTTTCTTCTGAGCATTCTTTGATGACTTGTTAGCCTCAAAGGCTCCTGGCAGATAATATGTGCTTGTCTCCCCTTCATCCTCTTCCAACACGTTTTCTTGAGATCCAAAATCTAAACCGAAGCTAGGTTGTGAAAATAAAGTTTGAAACATAAAGCGAAATGTAAATGCCAAAACCGCCGAAAATATACCTGTGGTGGCATCATATGCAGAGGTATCCGCTTCTTGCATGCCACTGCCAGTTTTCTAGTAAAAGTGGCGGGAAAGAAGAAAACAAACAAAAACCATAATGTCAAACACAGAGCTTACACTCCCACAGGTAAGATTTCTTAGCCGACAGACTTAATAAAACGGAAAAAATGGATATAACTGAGAAATAAATCACAAGTCAACATCTTCCAGTGCACCAAATATAGTAATTCATTAACAAGCAGTAATTTCACCTCAAAGTGTAGCAAATGAGATTCAATAGATTTCCTGTATGCCTCAACCGCACCAGAGGGGACAGTATAAAAGAGGTTCTCCTGCACATAGAAGAAATTGAAATAGGAAAATAAATAAACTGGTTTCAAGAACCATACTGCAGTAGACATCATCTCTGAGGTAAATCAAGCACCCTACAACTTATTAATTGCCATCATGTTTTGTCTTTTAGATGCGTGGAGGTACTCAAGCTAATAGTCCACGAAAAGTAGAAAACTGACGAGCAATGATCAATATGGATGGTTCAACTATTTATACAAAGGATATTGGGTGTTGATCCATACTTCTGTCAAGTTATCTTCCCACGAAATGTCCAGATTTCCCAAATCAGCCATCCTATCTGGTGTCATGGGCGCTTCTGCTGCTCTATGTTGGGCCAGGGAGCCATTATATTTCAAGAATTTCACTGCATACTTCTGAAGTGGAAGTGCAAAGTCTTTTTCGGAGCATTGCACCTCCAGCTCTTTGCTTGTGTCCTACCAAAACGAACAGACAAATCAATTAAGAAAGACATTAAATTATATTTCTTCTACTAAACCAAGTAAAACGACTACCAAGAATGAATGTATTAAAAACAGACTCAAAATCATAGACCCACAAGAACGAAGCATAAGATTGGTCGAGCATGGCCAAGCTCATGTAGGAATTCAAAGAAAATATGCACACTTTTGAAAATCAGTCACATGGATTAGCTCACACTTCAAGCAAAATAAATGAACAGATAATGGATGAATCCACACACCATTCAGCATGTATTCTAAAATAATTAAATTCAGGTTATTACTTTTTTCGGCTGGAGTTTCTTAACTAACGTCCGATATAAGCAACGCTACACCTTCCATAGACTATTCTAGAAGGTGCATCACTTGAAACAGACCCTAATACCTTTTTAGTAGAATAAGAGCAGAACCCAGCAAACATTCTCAATAGTTCTACCATGTAGATTATACTTCTTTTCATTAGGAAGTACTCCCTCTGTCCCATGGTAAGTGTCGCATTTTCCTATTTTATCTATCCCAAATTAAGTGTCACATTTCTAAATAATGAAGTCGTCATGGTACAAGCAATGTACAAACAATTAAAGTACATCTCTTAAAACGTTTGGCAAGTCAACTGTGACATAATGGGACAGAGGGAGATTTCACATTCTGAACAGTCATTATTCCCCACTTCTAGCATTTTGTCTGGATTTTGGTCCATTCTGATTTTGGAACATCCATACTAAAAAACAGCCATGTCCCCTTAGAACCCATCTAAAGCCTACCCGTAGCCAGACTAGAGCCAAGCTCTCTATAAAGGACGCCCCCGCAACAATTCCTGACTGATCCTGCCCAATCCAGTTAATTTTGGATAACATACTTCAAGTCTAGGCATTGGCTATAGGTCTTCTAGATGAAATGACAGTAACAAATAACAAAAAAAAAAATGAGTGACGCCAAGATATCGTTCTAATCTTGTCTTCTCCTCCATGGATTTGCCTTTATTATATGGGATATTTTTAAAGAAAAATTACTAACTTGGGACCCAAAATTAAATCTTTTTCTTTTAATGAGTTGGATTTGCAGTTGGTTTTTCCTCATCGCTTTCAGTTTCTTCTTTAAGCGATTGCAGTGCAACATATATATCGTTTATTTCAATTTTCTTAAATCGTCATTTCAATCGCCTCCATAATCTGAAAGATAAGGTAAAATAACCGACCAGCACACTCAAGTATCATAGCCAAACTTTCATCAATTGCCCCCTTAACTTTTATTACTCCAGAGGTATAAGTTTTCTCATAATGCAACCAGCATCGAGTTTTTCAACTTTAGGTAAGATACCTGTACAGTGCGCCAGAATTCCATGACAGCTTCTGCCAAGGTGTGAGCTACTTCTTTTTGCTTTTGAAATGAAATCTGTTTTTTAAATCTTAACCTTGAAGCGAAAGCAACTCGACGAGAAACTTGTGCAGAAGCAGTTATCTTCCAAAGGCGTTCCTGTTTGAAAAGGGGTGAACACGCAAAGCTACAGTAAGTATGAAAAATTAGGAACAAAGAGAATATATCATATAAAGAAATTAGTCAACCAAACTCTAATAAACATTCCGATATAAGAATAAGAAAACCACATGACGAGGTCACCTATAAAAAAAACAGACCTGTGCAAAATCATTAGCCAACCATGCTATTTCATCAAGGACATAATCCCAATGCGATTTTCGGCGGATCTCCGATGGCAGAGTACCAACAGATAATTCAGCAATCCTTTTACGTTTTGCCTGTTACAAAATTGTCCAAGTTAAACCTTTGAAGCACAACAATTATCAGTTCTTTAAGTTCACAAATAGACTTGATACATGGAAAACAACCTCTATAATCCGGGCCTCTTCTAATACTGAGTCTTCGTGTGCCTTTCTTTCTACTTTCAGGTTGTTCTCCAAGCAAGTATGTTGCTCCATAATAACAGCAGAACTTCCACCACATGAGGCAGTCTCCAAAAGTTCAGGAATAGAGGAATCTACTGACCCCTGGAGTCTTCCAGTGCAAGGATTCTCATTATGGGAAGTAGAATTAGGGATTGACGGATCATTGAGTTTTTTTTCTGTCACTGATTCAGTGACGTCATCAGGTGCCACTCCTTCAATGATGACAGGGTTCACCTGATCTAACAAGGGAGATCCAGATCCTTTTGGTTCTCCTTCTGTCCTGATTATAGAGTCATTCTCATGGTGGTTTGGATGAAATGAACTAGATTTATCATTGGTGATAGCACCAACAGTATCAGCTCTCCTAACAATCTTTTCTTTGATTACTTCTTTACCTTCCACATTTGGTACCTTCTCAGATGCCAAAGTATGATCCACGTTACTACCATTAGAACTAATGTTTTTGAAACTAGTACATACATCACTGCCATTATTTCCATCTAAGCTAAGGCTGGTTTGCGTACATGATGACTCAGAGTCCAAACCCTTAGTGGTGAGTCGTGCACTGCTATTCTGACCTCCAGTAAGTATGCTTTTCCTAGCTCCTTTTCTATTATTGAACCCATTCATTTGACCAGTAATAGCTTGGTCCTCGACTTTTTGAGTAACCACACTGGGTAGACTTTCGGAACCCACTAAAACAACCTGCTCCCTTACCCCAGTCGAATTAGCTTCTCCGGGCCCCATATTAGTCGGAGTCTCGTAATCTATAAGCTGATTGACTTGATTGTCTTTCAGAATAATGGAAGCATTTAAATCAGGTGCAGGAATGGACGGTCCTCCATTGACTAAGCCAATAGTTGATTCTACACGACTATCAGAAGGCACGGTTTTGAGAACCATACTGGCTTCTGGACTTGCAGGCTTCGAGTTAGAATTGGATGAAAGGTTCCGCTCTTGATGATCTGCATCATGAATCAATCCCTTCGAACTTGAACGAGCACCATCACGATTGGGCCGTGACCTATTCCTTCGCTTGTACGCTTTTTTAGGGAGCTCAAACGCTGTGGAATCATCTGATTCCTTAGCATTCCGACTGCTTTCCAAATGAGAGAAGTGGTCTGAAGGAGCAAAGTTACTCCTACGAGGATGAACAGTTTTCCTTTCAAGTTCATGGAATTCATTATCACCGTCAAAGAGCATAAGATTATCAGCACTGTTTGGTTCACAAAGTGAAGGAGCCCCTAGTATACCACTGCTTTCAACAGAATCTCCATGAGGTGATGCAGTAAATGCAAAACTGCCTTTTGCTTCACTGAAATACCGAAAATTTATAAATGAAGGATAGTACTAAAAGGAGCAGACAATTATAAATATTAAAAAACAAAACCTCGTCACAATAGTTTCATGGTGTTGGTCAGTCAGTGATGTCGACTGGACACTAACTGAAGCAGCATTCCGTTTTTTGAAGTCTAATGGATTACCACCCTGCAAATAACAAGGAATAGATCAACCAAATCATTTCTAATTGTTCCACATCACTTTAAGAATTAAGAAAGGAAATATTAATTTGCCATACTTTCTCAAGAAATTCTAACTCCCTTCTTGTCTTGTCACGAACATCGTAGCTTTGCCTGTATCAATAATAAAAAAAGGTAGACTTCACTTTCTTTTCTAAGCTGGAAGAAAGAACATGAACAATAAACAACAAATAGTAGATCTTGGAAACACAAACAAGAAAGGCAACTGTACCTGAGCTCTGCTTGAGTCTTCTCAATAGATGCTTGCTGTGTAGATGATGGGATACCAATCCTAACTCCGGCGTCAGCAACTCCTCCCATGGAATCAACTTCAGCATTGACTAGCAGAACAGATCCTGAACAATATACATGCATTCCTCCTTAGCACATCTAGGTGTTAGCCTCCACTGATTCAATACCTAATTCAAACTACTTATGGGAGGGTGTGAGGATTTGAGACTATGAGATGGAAAGATAAACAATTTTCTATAGGAAAAAGATACATATAGTTCCCATCTAACGTTTCTTGTTCAAAATGAAAACGCTCAAAAGAAGAAACAAAAAGAAAGCTACAAAATCAATAACATGGTTAAATTTATGTTGGAGAAAGAATTTCCAGTAAAAGCACATAAACGTAGGAGCTAATATCTATATCCTAAATATAAACAGAAATTTCTCCAAGAATAGATCAACATTAAATGGGACAAAAAATAGTAAGTCAACTATAAGATTTTTGGTAGGGCGAATATGCTAAGGATTACATAAACAACAAGATAACCTACAACAAGCGTGAGATAATGTAAAACTGATCTTGCCTCACCACATGGGAGCATCCAGTAGATATGATAAAGTGACTGCCAAAACTCACTAAAAAGTTTCTAGGAACAGGGAAACAAGTCTGTGTTGTATATTGAACCTTTAGATGTTGAAAGTTGTAGGTGAATACCAACTCTAAATACATACGGTTAAAATAGTCAGTATCGCAACTTCATTTCGAAGTAAATGCAACTAGCCCTTAACCACCACAACCAAAATGGGGCGGCATCATTAGAGGAAGGTTAGTTTGGTATGCTTGAAGGAACTTATAACCATAAAGTACGAGAACAGCCAGCAAAGAAACCATGTTCCCACCACAGTTGCCATAAATTTAGATGCCTAATGTAATGTGTAACATTGATGATTGTCCCAATAATTAATTTTCCCATATTTGCAGCTTATAAATAGGAATCCTCCCCCGGGGCCCCAACCTCATTCCGCTTTGTCAGGGGCAAGGGGAATATCAATTAAGGGACCATGGTACCCACTCGATTATTTTTGGAAAAAAAAAACGAGCAGCAGTTTAAAAAAGAAAAATTGAAAATGATATTTGCTTGTCTTGTTGGAAAGACAACAACTAATCCCCTTGAGGTACTTGGGTTTCAATAATCATTATCGATTCTCTTCAATTCTTTTTCATTCTTCTTTTTTTTTTCATCCCAGAATAGTATTTCTTTTTTTTTTTCTTTTAGTAATGTTCTAAAAATGTTTGCTTACAAATTCTAACTAAATTTCCATTTTTGGCATAAAATTTTTACGTATTTATCATTTGGTGGATACTCTCCTCCATAGTGGTTCCAAACATTTTGGGATGGAGGGAATATAGCTTATTTACCATTAAGGCATCCCGGTGCACAAGGCATCCCCGCATCTTATTTACCATTAAGGCGAAAATATTAAATCTAATTTATATAATATAGTTTTTTCTAGTCCATTTTTTAAATAGAAATTAGGGGATTCCCAGCTAGTCAAATAATTAACTGCCTAATCGACTCCATAAATAAAGAAATTAAAGCGCAAGGAAAATAATTGAGTTCAAATTAATTTTTAATTTCACAAAGTGCTTCAAAAATATTGTTGTGTTAAATGCAAATATTATCAATATTCAATCAAATTAATTATTTTCCTTGTGCTGTAATTTCTTTATTTATGTGGTCGATTAGGCAATCAAATTTTTGATTAGTTAGAATCCCTTAATCTCTATTCTAAAAAATGGACTAGAAAAAACTATATTGTATAAATTAGATTTATAAATCATTTTAATTATCCCATATTTACCTTAAAATATTCAAAATGACGGTGAATAATAATAAAGTTCCCACACATTTTAACTAAGCAATTGCAAATATTTAATCAATATAGAGGAATGCAAGAGTTTCATGTAATGGTACATTAATAAATTACTATAAAAAGCAATTTTCCATCATATACTATATTTTATATTTAGTTTGTCATTTTCTTTTATACATTTTAAAACTATACGTTAAAAAAAATACTAGTTTAAATGTGTAATTAGGCGAACCAATCTTTTGGCACCGACTGGGTAAAATTCATGGATCCACCACTGCCCCTAGTAGCTTAAAAGGAAAAAATACTTCCAGTGGAATTTAGCAAGTCCTGTTACACAGTCGCACAACACAGGAGCTAATATTAATCAACAATAAAGCATCCGCATATAAATACAAATTAGAAGAAGTCAGATATAACATCTCACACATAATGCAGAATAGGCATACAACATATCACCACTAATTTGCAGACTATGATAGATCAGAATAAAGGTAACAACAATTGCATTGAATCTAGAATATTGATCGGTTGCATGGGTACTAGTACGTGCATGTATGTGTACAAGTGGGGAGTGTTGCGTCTGTAAGAGAGAGAGAGAGAGAGAGAGCTAGCTATTCAATCAGAAGCGCGCTATAAAAGAAAAAGGCTGTGAAGAGACGGCAACCTTACGCAGGATGCCATCACCCACCCCCAACCCAGAGACACACCCATGGTCCAACGTTCTAAAAGTGTATTTTAGCTACCACGCCCCCTAAATCTATATATCATTTTAAATAAATACCTTCAGGGGCCTTATTAATAACTGAAAAGTGGAACTACCCCCGCCCATTTATATTATAGCTCCCCCACCGCCAAACACAGCGCGCGCACACACACAATTTCCCATTTCTGGCATCAACTCGGCAAGTATAATAGATGTTACAAAAGTGCAGAGAGAATCAAAGAGAACATAAATTTACCAAATCACATCATATTAAGTAAACCTTTAATTCACATGAGTTGTTTTCAACATTTTTACCAGATAATTGTTATCTTAAAAAATCCACTATCCTGCATTGCTTCGGATTCTATATTAATTAACTACACACAATTATGAAGTCAAATCTCAGTTACAAAAGACTAAAATTCATACACTCGGACTATAACCAACACCCCTGTATGTGTATACTCAATCTCCATGTGTTAAAAGTAGCACATCGTTAACATTTTCAAACAAGCAGCAACATAAAAATGAAACAAATAAAAGCAATAAACTTGGAATAAGCACAATCACAACCCCATTCATAAACCAGCAAGAGTACCTTTTCACATTTGATTAGGTGCTAGGGCAAGGGGGAAAAAACTATGCACACACCGCAAAGGCACAAACACACCACTCAGACACACAATTTAGCATCCATTTTCCAACAACCAACCCTAAAAGCACAAATTAGGACACTACTTCATTCTAGGGTTTACACAAGATGAACGTTAGTCCAATTCTAGGGCTCGTAAAACTAAAAAAGCAACAACAAATTACCTGAATTGCAACGAGCTGGACAGCAATTGCCAGCTTAGGCTATCACTGAAGCATCCTCGAATCACTCTCTCCCTCCTAGGGTTTTGCCCCCTTTGATTGATTGCAAAATTCTCACCTCAATTTCCAATCAAAACAAAAAGAACTGTGCCCTAATTCAAAATGTTCCAACCATTTGAGTCGCGTTCGAAACGAATTTCTCCCCCCAATATAAGTTCGATTGAATATAAATATATCTATATAAATTTGTATTGAAAATGTACGTATAAAATTCCGTTTTTCTGTGTTCCTCTTCGTACTCTTTTTTTTATTATTATTTATTTATTATTTTTCCTGACTTTCTCTAAATTGTAAAAAAAAAAAAATCGTCCCTGTTCGAGTAGTGGGCTGGACATGCAGACGACGATGGAAAGGGCTTCTCGACGTTATTCAGGCAAATTGGGCCACTTCTTATTTTGAATTTTCATATAAATAAAGAACTAACTTTAATGTTATTTTACCGGTACAACTTATAAATAAACAAGTAAAACACATATCTTAAAATATTTAAGACGCGACACTTTTTATAGTATACACCTAATACTTATTTTCTCGTTGTACTTATCCTTATCCTTATCCTCTTAAATGTATGTCCATTTTTAACTTCAATTAATTTTATATATTTTATTATCACATCTTTATAGTATACTCTTCATAAATACTCTTAATGATATTACCATTAAAGAATAGAGATAAAAGATAAAGATTATACTAAAATTATTTAAGAAACGGAAAAGTTATATTGCAATTTGACATTAATATAAAATATACAGCTATGCATGGTATCATTTTTAAAATTGTTTTACAAGTAAACGCGACATTTTTTATAGAGCAATGTTAGGGGCACAAAATAAGGTCACAAAATCTTGATCACAAAATGAGGTGGCGATATTTTATTGGTTGCATCGATAATGGACCCGCCACACTCTACTTAAAAACACCAATAAAATCATTACATCTAGGATTTTGTGAGAAATATTTTGTGACTTTTTTATGCCCCTAGTATTATTCTTTTTTATAAAAGCGAGTAGTTTTATCTATTTTTATCAATTTTAAAAAATATAATATTAATTTCAGCACACTACTCCGAATGTGGAAATAAATAAGTTACTTATTTTATCTCAAAATAAATGCTCTAATTTAATGATTAAAAGTAAAATTGAATATTTATTTTAAAACATATAAATAAATACTCCCTCCGTCCCACTTTATTTTAGACTTATTTCCATTTTAGTCTGTCCCACTTCACTTGAGACACCCCAAAATAGCCATATTTTTATTATTTTATATTCAAACTACCCACCACTCATTCTCTCTGTTCATTTTCCACCACTTAATTTATTCAACCAACACTTATTTTTTCACTTCATTTTCTACCACACATTTTATTTATTTTTTTATTTTTTTGTAGTTGTGTCCACCTCTAAATGTAAGTGAGGTGGGACGGAGGGAGTAGTATTTTAGAAACATGTACGTGTTATACGGGTCTAATTTATTTTTCTAGACAAAGAAAGTACTCCACTCATTTACGTTTTACCGGAGTATTAGTAACTTAAGATTAGGACAAGGGAACTGAAGTCAAATAGTGTTTGATGTAGCTGTCTAAGATCAAATGTTATTTTAATTATATTTAATATGATTAAAATAGAATTAGATTTTAGACAGCCTTATAGAGAAATATTTTAGAATTTTTTTTATATCTTTGTATTTACGTATATAAATTTTATGAACAAAGTCCACATGTGCAATATTGGAGTTTTCAAATTATTGTGACTTTCTTTGGAAACACTTGAACAAAGATTTTTGTATATTCTTAATTACAGTATTTACTTTTCTTGATAGTGAAAACTCATAGCGAAACACTCTAATCCGTTTAATGAGTTTTTAGCAGTGGGGTCCACAAAGATTGATCAACGGTCTATTCTATCATAAACCTTACAAAGTCTATATTAAAGAACATGAAAATGTAGTTTACCTATATGGAATCTATACTAGAGAACATTGTACAGTCCAATTTTCTATAAACCCTAATAAAGTATATATAAAACAGGTCTCTATAGATGCTATATTGCTATTAGAGAAAATATTTTGCAGCTTGGTTGCTTAGAAACCCCGGAACGTGGTCCGAAACCGCTCCAACGGAATTAGCTCTAACGCTGCAATGAGTGAAAACGAGACAACGTTTGTAAAAAGTTTTGGTACACAATGTAAAACGTTCTCTACTCAACGTAAAAAAACAAAAAAAATAAACGTGTTAGCTCTACTTTTTACGAAAACGTTTGCACGTTTTACATTGTGTACCAAAACAATTTTACAAACGTTGGAGCGTTGCACTCCAGCCTCCGTTGGAGCGGTTCGAAATCCGTGGGAACATGGTGTTAGAGCACGTAGTGTGACCTAGTCTATTAGCACTTCGAATATTCGAGTACGGAGAATACATGTACAACAATAATCTATTCTTTTGTGAACTTAATAGAACAATTCTCATCAAAATTCAGGTTATAATTTACACTTTATGTACACATGACAAAAAATTAGAGATGATAATTATCCATATCTGCCCCCTTTCCAGGCTGAGGCGCCGGGTTTGGTAAACACAAAGTTCGATCCGAATCCAACCAGTCATCATCAGGCAAATTATCTGACTTCAATGTGAATCCAACATAACCCGTTTCAAGAAGGACGTGTTTAAACCTGTTCCAAAACCGATCCGTTGCCATCACTACCAAATACTGTGCTCAAAAAGTCAACATCCCGGAATGTTCTTCAATATCTTCCATAACCTGGACAAGGAACAAGAGCCCGCCAGAATTTGGACATTCCTACTTATAGAATGTTTCAAGAACCAACATTGAAAAAGTGTATACTACTCTCCTAGGTTCATTAATCCTCTCAGTTGTACTATATATATCCTTCAATAGCATGCTCTGCATATACTTCATCATGCATGATCAGGGGAAATCAGAGTGAGGCCTACGATAGTCAACAGCAGCACTGCATGGAAAATTGACCATGTTATGTTACCTTTTGGATGAATAAAGTCCTTCAAATAAAGTATACCGAGTACTATATTTCCAGGGTTGATATAAATTAAACCCCCCTCCGTCTCAAAGAAGTAGTCACATTTCTTTTTTTATCTGACCCAAAAAGATTGTCTCTTTCTAGAAAAAGAGACGATGTGTGATTTCAAGAATGTACAAGCAAGTGAAGCTACATATTTTAAAAAGTTTGACAAGTCAAATGGCACTAACTTTTTAGGACAAGGAGGCGGTGGGTGAATGCAAGGACTTACTCATATGAGTTCTATTAATGCCTAGCTGAACGGCGCGCTGTAAAATAAGAAGAAGAATTAGGGAAATCTACTAAAAGATGGAAAGGAAACATGCGGACAAACAAATACTCAGCCTACTGGATCTCAGTAACATCATAAAGCTTGTCTAGCTTTTACTTTTGATCTCAAGATCAATTATTGCTGCTATCCTACGGAACAAAGGTAAAAAAAAAGAAAGTTTCAAGCAAGATAGACAAAATTTTAACCAAAAAAGTGAGTAGAAAACACCATGGCCAATTTGTGTTGCCAGAACTTGCAGTGCACTAAAGTAACGTACAAACAGCCAGACCCAGTGGTGAAGCCACGTATAAGAGAAGGGGATCACTCAACCCCCTGTCTTTTGAGAAATGTCATTTAGTACCTATAAATTTTGAAAACATACACTAAAAATATTGTTTTAGGCGATTTCAATCCCTTTACTTTTGGTAAAATGTGTACTGTGATATCAATTTCACCCCCCTTTTATTCCAAATTTCTACGACTGCATGATAACTGATAAGTGTAACTTTTCCCCTAGCAATCTTGACCCCCTTCGCCGAAATTTCTGGCTTCACCACTGGCCAGGCCTCTATTTTGTCGGATAAGACGAGCTAGTAATTGACTATTCATGCTTGATGATAACTACAGAATATAGTAAAGAGAGAAAAAAGGAAGGAAAAAAAAAAAAAACTTACCAAATTACTCCATAGACATGACTGAATGGGGATGCCATGTAACCTGCAAAGCTTATTCTCTGAAGCTTGACTTATTCGTCTCCAATGAGCGAATAACTTCCCATAGCTCCTTCGCATGGTTAGCCATTCCATTGCTTTCATAAGCTCTAATCATCGTTTTATATATAATCTTGTTAGGCTTACACCCTTTTCTTTCCATCATTTCAAGAACCCCTTTCATCTCCGAAAAGCACTGCATCATCCCATAAGCATACACTAAGCAATTATAAAACACTATATCAAGTGTAACATCTGAATTCTCAATAAACCGCAAAATCCCATTTATTTTCTCAGGTCTCTGAGCTTTTCCATAAGCCACCACAAGCGAACAAAGTGTCACGCAGTTTGGTTTTATCCTCTCCGATTGCATCAACCTAAACAAGAACTCCATTTGTTCCAAATCACCGCCTTTTGCAAAAGCATCTATTACAATATTGTAAGTAACAAGCGTCCAAGAAAAATGGTACTTTTGCATATATTTCATAACAGAACTCATTTTCTTGTAATCTCCAACTTTTCCGTACGAATCTAAGAGTACATTGAATGTTCTAATGTTCGGTTGAATTCCAGCACTTAAAAACTTCTCATAACACTTTTCCATTGTTTCGATTTGCCCACTTCCCCCAAATGCTCTGAGTGTGGAATTCATAGTCCACACATCAGGCTCACATTCCCGTTGTCTTAACATCTCCACCAGCAAAGATTCCATTTCATCAAACCTTTTCGCTTTCCCATAAGCATCAATGAGGGTATTATAGGTAATTGTATTAGGATTAATTCGCTGAGAGGTCATATCGGTAAGTAGAGACTTGACTTTGTTAAAGGCGTGAAACTGTAGGCATGATTTTATCAAGATTGAGTACGTGTATACATCAGGATGACAATTAGGAGTGTTTTTCATCTCTTCTAGGAGAAGGAATGCTTTCTCCAAATTTCCACTTCGACTATAGGCGGACAGAAGAGCAGTGTACGTTTCGTGGTTCATAACACAACCTTCATCAACCATGGCATCAAATAATGACTGAGCTTTCTCGGGTTGCTTGCATTTTCCTAGCATGACAATTAACTTGATGTATATACCAGTGTTGGGCCTGTACCATAGCTGTTCTCGAAGTAGTTCAAAAACCTATAAAAAAAAATTAAAAATTGTAAGATAACGAAGAGTTAATTCTGTCTTTCCTGTTTATATATATCCTTAATGTTTGCTAAGTAGGAGCAACGAGCAATCGCAAACATACTACCACTGAAACCAAACTTCTACAATATACTACCTCCGTCCCAAAACGATCTTCCCAGTCAATTTTTCAAACTTTTTAATAATATGAACCCCTTGCTTCAATAGTCATGTTTTGCTTATGCAATTTCAAGCCCAAATTGTAGAAATGGGAAGAACTTTTTGGGACAATGAGAAATAACAAATGGGAAGATCATTTTGGGGCGGAGGGAGTAATGAGTAACCGACATTGAATATCCAATTATCCACCAAGCTGCTTCAATTGCGAAAACAATGCACAATATGAATCTATAATTCCTAATTATACATTTATTCACTCTTTGTTAGGCAAATAATCTAACCCATTCAACATTTCATTGCTTAATCAAGAACAATTGAACACAAATTTCAAAAAATCCAAAAAAAAAAAAAAAAAAAACACTACCTGGGTTCGTAAGAAGATACTAGTTTCACTTTTCAAAGTCAATTCCAATCAAGATCACATAAGTCTAAACTTGGCAACAATGGACATTTCATAAATAAGTACTATGCACAAATTTCATTTTAATAACAAAATAGAAACTAATTAAGTGGAAATGAGTAGCCGGGTAATGAACCTTGAGAGCAGATTCCCAACGCAGGGCAGTGATTCGCTCATGAAGCGCTTCCAAAACGGTTCTGGGCAACAGCTTCTTGGAATTAGTGGGGCCTCCTTTCTTTTCAATCACAGCTTTCGTTGCCTCTCTTCTCAAGATTACCGAAATTGCCTTCTGCGAAGCTATCTTTCTATTTACTTCTTCTTTTCTCTCTCTAGATTCTCTCTCCACCAGTTTCACATGTTCAATTCGGCTGATTCGATTTTCTCTCTCTGTTACTGTGATTGATGTCGTTGTTTTCTTGTTCGGTGATGGGTATCCTTGTTCGTGCATGGGACCTGTCTTGGAGTCGGTTCTCCGGTGAAACGCCGGCGGGAAGGGGTTCGTCGGGCCGGATAGGGATGACATTTGTTCAGTGGTTTAAGAGATGAGGTCTATGTGGAATGGAATGAAGTGTGCGTTTTTGTATGTGGCCGGTTGTAACTAAAAAACTAATGTAGTGATTTAAAAGGGCAATGACCATTGAGTCCTTGCACCTAATTAAAACTCTTATCAAGGACATGTTACTTTAAAACTTTTTAAGAAGACCACATAAATCTTTTAATGACTAACACCATTTCATCTTCGGAAAAAAAAAATACGATTTTCAATTTATGATTGTTGATTCTTTCTCGCAATATCGCAGCCCATTCAGAATACCATATCTAATTTTGAGGTTTCTTCTCGATTTTGTGAGCCACCAATACCATGTTTGCATTTAAATGAGGAACGTTATACTTATGCAACAATTATAAATCTATATACAGTTACTTTACCACCTCGCCTCTCACCATTGATATATTTAAGGGTAAAATACAAAATAGGGCCTAATATCCACGGAGCGGTTGCGATTTGGGGCCTGACGTCCCAATTTTGTCAATTTAGGGCCTAACATGCCAATTTTTGCACAATTTAGGGCTTTTTAATGATTTCCGTCCAAATCCATGTTAAATGGTCACGTGCAGCGCACGTGACACTCATTAGGGAGTTAATTGTCAAGTTTCAAAACTAAAGGGAAAGACTCTGACAAAAGAAAAAAAAACATAAGAACGTTCATCTCTCTCTCTCTCTCTCTCTCTCTCTCTCAACCGACGCAAATCTCCAGTCGCTTCACCTTCTCCGGCGCCGTTGTCTTTCTCCTCCGCTCACTCCGACGAAACCTCCACCTCCCCCATGACAGCCACCTTCCCTTCTCTCTACTCCCGCTCTAAACACCCAGTCTCTCTCCGACCTCTGAACCCTCGCCGGTCTTCTCGAAAACCATCGCCAAACCCGCCGCTCCTCAGCCCCTCTTCGCCGTTGAATCGATCTGGTCTCAATAGTCCTTCCTTTTTCAGATCTTTATTCGATTTTGTGGGTTACAAAAGATGGTTTGCAAATTTTGAAATTGGATTTGGAATTGGTAACTGGGTTTTGAAATTTTAGATTTTGTTTTTTGATTAAGAGTGTGGTTTTGATTTTGTATTAATTCAGATCATGTTAAAGTGTGTTTTTGATTTTGGGAATTAAAGTTGAAATTGAGTTTTGAAATTAAAGATTGTGTGTTTTCAAATTTGGGTGGTGGTGGTGCTGCTGCTATGGTGCTAAGGGTGGTGGTGGTGGTGGTAATGGGTTAGGGGTGGTGGTGTTAGTCTTGTTATTGTTATTGATGATGATGAACATGGAGGAAAAAGATGAAGATTATAAACATGGAGTTAGAAAGAAGAAGAAGAACATGGTTTATGTACAAAATTAATGTACTTTGAAATTTCTGTATTTAATTATAAGTTTTTGTTCAAAAAAAATAATAGATAATTAAGTTTCAAGCTTTTAACATATCAACTTATGCTTAAAATGTTGTACATAATTTATTAATAAAATTAGTAAAAATAACTTCATTTATTATTTTTTTAGATATTAATTGTTTTTTTTTCATATTTGAAAATTTGCATTTTTTGAGGCTTGAAGTAATATTTATAATTATATTTTGCTTAGAAATCACTTTAATTTTTTTTTTTAATTTAAATTTAAAGTTAAAATTGATTTATGCATAAAAATGTTGTACATATTTAATCTATGTACAAATAAGGGTAAGAGATGAGTAGTTTTTCTGATCCTTCCTTTTATTTTCAAAAATTTTCAAATGACCCCTCAAGTTATATCACATGCGCTGCACGTGACTATTTATCATGGATTTGGACGGAAATCGTCAAAAAACCCTAAATTGTGCAAAAAATGGCATGTCAAGCCCTAATTTGAGTCGTCAGGCCCCAAATTGCAACCGCTCCAAAGATATTAGGCCCTATTTTGTAATTTACCCTATATTTAAACAACAAAACTTTATGTTTTCAGTTTAAGACATAATGTTTCCAACTTATGATTGCTATCTTATCCCTGCGATATTGTGGGACATAAAAAATCTCGTCTTTATTTATGAGATTTCTTCTGAATTATGCACGTCTGTAAATAGATGTCTAAGATGCATGGAGTTGCATTTATGTGGAAGTGTTAAATCTCAACCTACATATGACTCCCGCCATTTATATATTTAAACAACAAACCCTTTTGTTTTCAATTTACGACCTAATGCTCCAACTTATAATTGCTATTTTATCCCTGCAATATTGTGGGCCATCCAGAATCTCATATTTATTTTTGAGATTTCTTATGAATTATGTGTGTCCGCAAATAGATATCTAAGATGCATGGAGTTGCATTTATGCGGAAAAGCTCTCAACATACATATGCGTTGTTGCCATGCAATGTATATCCTAACTTTATGAACAATTCCTTGTGAACAATAGTAATCTGCAATAGTTCAAATACCATGAAATCAATCATTATACAACCTCCATAAATTCCATCGCTTGTATAGGCCATAAATGAATGTCAAGGGAAGAAAACGAAATTTCTATTTACCATAATAATCAGAAAATGTAGAATATATCAATGGAAAATAAACAATAAATCTTTTAAACTAGCTGTTTTTTAATACTAATTCATCCTTTTGAATTTGATCACACTAAATTAAAATCAAATTGAAATTTGATTTTAAATCTATAATTCCAAACATACTAAAATTGTTGTAGTTTTCGTGCATTGATTCAAAATTATTTATTGCAAACTTTTTTATTGCAGGGTTCTCAAGATTAAAATGTTAGAAGATCTTAAACAATCATAGAACGTTCTTAATTAATTATGACAGCACAACTCATATTGTGTTTACCACATTGTGAGAGCACATATCTCATCATTAAAAATAATAAGATGTGTAAAAATTAAGGGCTATTATAATAAAACAAGTTGTCTCAAGCTCGATTCAGACTTGACTTGTGAAAGCTTTAGCCTGAGTGAGATCGAGGTGTAACTCGACTCAAGCTCGAACCGAATTGTCAAGGTCATATTGTTATCGAGTTGGCCGTGTTTGACTCATTTAGCATACTAAAAGCTTGATTCGTCTTTGTTTGCGATCAGCTCGAGCTTAACTCGGTAAGGTCGTTAAACTTAAATTTCCATTTTTGACCAGCTCGAACTCGACGCGATTAGTTTAATATCAACTATATAAGCTCAAGCTCGACTCAGAAAGCTCGTTAAAAAACACAACTTTCTCATAGAAAAAAGTCTAAACTCGAGCTCGGCTCGCGAGTTCGATATCGTCTCGAGTTGTTTGCGTCTCAGCTCGTGACACGCCCCCAGGTCCCGGGATCCCCTAATAGAACCTCGAACCTGGATGGGAGTGCCTAACGAGGAACAAGAAACTTAACAAGAAACTTAATGACATTTGTTTAACAAACTGACATGATATATATACTCTAGAGTAAGGAGCTGTACTAGCTCACAACAGGAGTTCTAGACAAGAAAAGTTAAAACCAAACTTAGTACATACACAGCGGAAACATGCCTAGCACATAAGCTGGCATCAAGAGTACTATACAAGATGTCTAG
The DNA here is from genome assembly GCA_026119855.1 of Campanula takesimana. NCBI lineage: Eukaryota > Viridiplantae > Streptophyta > Magnoliopsida > Asterales > Campanulaceae > Campanula > Campanula takesimana. Next base: position 658,934 of record JAOWBW010000165.1, read on the forward strand.
TGACAACAAGAACTGAACAAGACTGTCTACCCAAAATAAGGAGTTACAAAACCCATAATACATCGTCCTCACCAAGTGTAAAAGGACACAAGCCCAAAATAATCACGACCTGCGAAGTAAGCTCCCAACTATGTCGAGCCTCACTGCGCACTATCCTTCCTTTCCTGTGGGGGGAAACAAATAAAGGGTGAGATAAATCTCAGTAAGCTATTAGATGCAACTACATGACATGTTATCATGCAATTCAAGTAGATACTCAAGTAATCATTTATCAAGTATCATCAAGTAACAAGTATATGAGAGGATAATCCACTCATCAAGTAGCACATAAGCTAAACAAGCAAGTTATAAGGATATTGCTTCCTTCCTTATTCCTCCCAAGAATACCATTGTTGTCGTAGCTTGTATTACTTTGACAATCACGATCAATAACAGGAACTGATTATTCAGTATATATCAGAAGACCCGGTAACCAGTGTCATTCCCAATATCAGTACTCATGATTATTCACGAGGTGTTCAGGACGGGAGTTTAGCATTCACTTAAGTCGGGCTTATTGCTCCAACTAAGGAAGCTATGCCCTTACTATGGCCGGTAGTAAGGGGTCGGGCGGAAATACATAGGGACTCGATTGTCACTTAAACCCCAGCTCTCGCGACAAGCGTGAACCTATACATTTTCGAACAAGCAAGGAGAACCGGCTGGACTCACACAAGAAAGTACAAGTAGATATTTACTTGAACTACGGGAGAAGAACTAATCCAAAAGTAGTGGACTAGCTCAACAAGGAACATGCTTCAAGTAATCAAGAAGTCACCTTGTTATCAAGCAATTATATGCAATGTTTGCACATACACAACAAGAACATGTCTCATACACGTTAGTGCTTGTTCATAGCACTTTCAAGTTCACTACCATACATATGTATTGGTGTCAAGTCAAGTACAAGATTTTATTATCTTATATTCAAGTTATAACTTCCAATCTTTGGACATTCAAACAAGTATAAGAGTTATACATTTACTCTTACCAAATCCCAATCCTATTCTTAGGGATGTTCAAGTCTAAGACCTTATGCTAATGCCTCTAAGGTGCACAATCATTGGATTCACAACAAGTATAACACATTAGTGCTTGTTCATAGCACTTTCAAGACATAAAGAAGAGTTACTACTCTTATATTATGTTCTCATTTAATTCAATGAGTATACATGTTTAAGACAAGTTCGGATGCCCCTAAGGTGTCACAACACTTGCTAGGACATCTTATACTAAGGTTATATACATTAACTAGGGTTACTTCCAACTTTATACAAACTTTAAACAAAATCTTTGTTTTTCAGACAACTGTGCGGTCGCCCAAAATGAACTGTGCGGCCGCACACAAGCAGGTCAATTTCTTTGAAAAACCCTTCAGAAAGATGTGCGGTCGCCCAGGTATTTTTGTGCGGTCGCACAATGTACTAAAATGCGAAATTTTCATTCTTTCCCAGGTTGAAATATTTTCCGTCCCAAACGTAGGAGTAACTTTTACCAACAAGTTAACAACTCCAAAAATACACTAACATACTCAATTCACTTAATCCAAGTTCTTTCAATATGCTACACAGGGGAAATATACTCCCTTTGTCACAGATTTACAAGTATCCCAAAAATCACCCCAAACACAAAATTAGCAATCACAAGTATTGAGAATAACATTTATGCATGTTATTACAAGTAAGGGGGAGCTAATAACTTACCTAGTCAAAATTCAAGTTGACCCAAACTTATTTCTGTTCGGCCTGGAACGCTCTATTCAACGCCACGAATATTAATCCGGGATCGGAATCAAGAACGGAGGGATAATTAAACTCGAGGAGTCGGGAATAGGCAAAACTTTTAACCTAGGTTTTAGAACAGAGAGAGTATACGTAAATGAAATTTGGGGAGAAATGATTTCTCAGAGAAGGAAACCCAAAGATAAACTTAAACTTTCAAAGAATGACACTTAGGCCCCTCAAGTTTCACTTTTAACAAAAAGGCCCCTAAAGTCAAATTTTCACAAATGACCCAAAAGTCAAAACTAGATATTTAACCACCTTAACTATTTAAAGCAGTTAAAGATTTAACCCAAGTAAAACTAACACCTAATATGCAAGTTCAAATATTTAACAAGAAATTCGATGGGTGTTACATCCTCCCCACCTTAAAGAAAATCGCCCACGAATTTTACTTACCAAAGTTTTCAAATAGGCTCGGGTATTTATCTCGCATCTCTTTCTCGGTTTCCCAAGTAGCCTCTTCAATTTCATGATTCCTCCAAAGGACCTTCACAATAGGAATCCTTTTGTACGCAATACTTGCTCTTTCAGTCAAGAATTTTAACAGGTTGTTCATTATAAGACAAATCAGGCTGAAATGGAATAGCCTCATACTCAAGAACATGTGATTCATCTGCCATATACTTGCGAAGCATAGATACATGGAATACATCATGAATACCCGATAAAGAAGGAGGTAAAGCCACTCTATAAGCCAGCTTACCAACTCTTTCAAGAATCTCAAATGGACCGATATAACGAGGAGATAACTTTCCTTTCTTCTCAAATCTCTTTATACCTCTACGAGGAGAGACCTTCAAGAATACAAAGTCACCTACCTGAAATTCAAGATCCCTTCTACGATGATCTGCATAACTCTTTTGTCTATTCTGAGCTGTGCGCAATCTATCTCGAATGAGCTTCACACTTTCAACTGACTGTTGAACCATTTCAGGACCCAAGAGTCTAGCTTCTCCCACTTCATCCCAACATATAGGAGATCGACATTTTCTGCCATAAAGAGCCTCATATGGAGCCATTTCAATGCTAGACTGAAAATGTTATTATAAGCAAACTCAGCCAAAGGAAGATGAGTATCCCAACTGCCTTTGAAATCAATAACACAAGCACGTAAGATATCCTCAAGAATCTGTATAAGTCTCTCAGATTGCCCATCAGATTGAGGATGAAAAAGCAGTACTGAAATTCAATTTAGTACCCATGGCACCCTGAAGAGCCTGCCAGAATCGAGAAGTAAAACGAGGATCTCTGTCAGATACAATACTCACAGGAACCCCATGCAGTCCGACTATCTCCTGAACATACAAAGATGCAACTGAGACAATGAATATCCCATGGAAACAGACAAGAAGTGAGCTGATTTAGTCAACCTGTCCACTATAACCCAAACAGCATCATGGCCTCGTCTGGTACGTGGCAAACCAGTCACAAAATCCATAGTAATATGCTCCCATTTCCACTCTGGAATTTCCAATGGTTGCAACAAACCTGCTGGACGTTGATATTCCACTTTTACTTGTTGACAAGTCAAACATTTGGACACATACTCAGCAATTTCTCTTTTCATATTATTCCACCAGAAATGTTTCTTCAAGTCTTGGTACATTTTAGTACTTCCAGGATGAATAGTATACTTGGCTTTGTGAGCCTCTTCAGAACCTTCTTCTTTATCTCAGGATCAACTGGAATACAAACTCGACCTCGGAAGGTAAGAATTCCATCACTATTAAAAGAAAATCTGGTTGCTTTCCTTCATTCATTCCACTAATGATTTTCTGCAATTCAGAATCAGTTACCTGAGCTTCTTTGATTTGTTGGAGTAAATCTGAAGTAGCTTTTATATTAGCAATGATAATTCCATGATTTGATTCACAAGGACTCCAATCACACAAGTCTTCAAACATCTTCCATTCACGAATCATCAGGCAAGAAATATAAGTCTTTCTGCTCAGTGCATCCGCCACAACATTTGCTTTTCCTGGATGATAAAGGATAGTACAATCATGATCCTTCAATTTCTCCATCCATCTACGTTGTCTCATGTTAAGCTCTTTTGAGAAAACAAGTACTTCAAACTCTTATGATCAGTAAAGACTTCAAATTTGGTTCCATACAAGTAATGCCTCCATTTATGCAAAGCAAAAATAATCGCAGCCAACTCTAAATCATGAGTAGGATAATTCTTTTCATAAGGAGATAATTTCCGAGAAGCATAAGCTATTACCTTGCCATCTTGCATCAGAACACAACCCAATCCTTCTTTAGAAGCATCAGTATAAACCATGAAATGCTCAGAACCACTAGGCAAAGCCAAGACTGGAGCTGTAGTCAAACGCCTTTTCAACTCCTGAAAACTTGCTTCACATTTGTCATTCCACTCAAAAGAAATAACTTTTCGAGTCATATTAGTCAATGGAGTAGCAATCTTGGAGAATCCCTCAATGAACCTCCGATAATAACTAGCCAAGCCCAAGAAACTATGGATCTCTGTCACTGTAGTTGGCCTTTTCCAGTTTACAACTGCTTCAACTTTGGAAGGATCTACTGCAATAACCAGTAGCAGACAGACACAACATGCCCCAAGAATGAAACCTCTTCTAACCAGAAAGCACATTTGCTGAATTTTGCAAATAATTGTTTCTCACGAAGAACTTGCAATACCACTCTGAGATGTTGTTCATGCTCAGCCCGTGACTTAGAATACACAAGAATATCATCAATGAATACCACCACGAAACAATCAAGATATGGCTTGAAGATACGGTTCATCAAATCCATAAATACAGCTGGAGCATTTGTCAAACCGAATGGCATAACAATAAATTCATAATGCCCATACCTGGTACGGAAAGCTGTCTTTGGTATATCCTCAGATCTGATTTTCAACTGATGATAACCACTTCTCAAGTCAAGCTTCGAATAACACTACTGAATCCTGAAGCTGATCAAACAAGTCATCAATATGAGGTAACGGATATTTGTTCTTGATAGTTACCTGATTAAGATCTCTGTAATCAATACACAATCGCAGAGTCCCATCTTTCTTTCTGACAAATAACACTGGTGCACCCCACGGTGATACACTAGGCCTGATAAAGCCCCTTTCAAGCAATTCCTCAAGCTGTGTTTTCAACTCTCTCAACTCAGCTGGAGCCATTCTATAAGGTGCTTTAGAGATTGGTGCTGTACCTGGTAATAACTCAATACAGAACTCAAGCTCTCGATCAGGTGGCATGCTATACTCAGAAGAGAACACATCTGAAAATTCAGACACAATGGGAATATCCTCCATCTTGGGGACAGATAAACTCTGATCAAGTACACTCGCGAGATACCCGGCACAACCATGAGATAAAAGTTTTCTAGCTTTTAAAGCAGAAATAACATGTATAGCACATAAATGCCTATCACCTTCAAAGGAAAAATCAGGCAAACCAGGAATAGAAAAAGTTACTACTTTTCTATAACAATCACAGATGCATGATGCACATATAGCCAATCCATGCCAAGAATCACGTCAAAGTCCCTATAGGTAACACGACGAGGTCAGCAAGAAGGGCATGATCACCCACAAGAACCTCACATTTCTTGTAAACCTCAGAAGTAAACATGCAATCTCCCATAGGGGAAGACACTTCTAGCACATAAGGCATAGAATCAGGAAGAACATGCAAATGCGACACAAAATGAGATGCCACATAAGATGAGATGAGCTGGATCTATCAAGACTCGCGCTCTCGTACTAGAAAGTAAATATAATACCTCCTATGACCGCAGAAGACTCAGCTACACCTGCTGATCTAAAGCAAACACTCGACCCTGAACTTTTTGTCGACCCCCCTATCTCTCTTGGAACCTGAGGCTGTTGACTTGTACCCCCAACTTGATTTACTCTACTTTTAGGACAATTCTAGCAAAGTGCCCCGCTTCACCGCACACTATACACTTTCCTTGCTTTAGCCAAAACTTGTCTTCAGAATGGCCTTCTTTCGAACAAAAGCCACATACTCTCCTGGACCTTGACTGTTGTCCTCGAACCAGTTGATATACTACCTTTACTTTCAGTTGGCTGTCGGAA